>CADEHL010000370.1:4165722-4457132 GCA_902827135.1 Harpagifer antarcticus
GTGATGACGTTATTAGATCAGGGTTGCCAACTCTCACGCATCTGGCGTGTGACACACGCTTTCACTCTCAATCTCACGCTGCCCAAACTATTCTCACGCCAAAAACAAGATAAACCGGAGATCGTTTTTGTTTGGTTATTTACGATGTTGAGTTGACTGCTGTTCAAGCTGTGGATCCGCTCCCTCCCCGCCCCCACCACTCTTAACAACGTTAACAGACAGCAGAGCAGTGGGAGCCGGTTGGTCAATCCCCGACCCGTATTGCGCATGCGCAGATCTAAGATCCAGTAGAAATGATAACAGAGTAAAAGTCTGCTGCTTATTGTTCTACTAGGGCCTAGAGTCAAAGAGTATATGAGAGTGAGAGTGTGTTAATTAATATAGAGTCAAAGAGTGAGTATGTGAGAGTGTGTTAATTAATATAGAGTCAAAGAGTGAGTATGTGAGAGTGTGTTAATTAATATATTTGGCAGTTTGGCGTAAGTCTGTAGATTTGTCTGTGTGTGTGTTTCATGTATAGGCCTCTCACGATAATTAATTTTGTTGGGTACATTTTCCCGGAAATTATTGCGATAACCGATAATATTGTCGGCACCGTTGTATGACCATTTTAGACCACTGACATAATGATAATATATAATAATTATTCAAGTACATCCTTTCGAACTGCTAGTCACATCCTCATGTAAATGGGAATATATATTGAGTTCATTTTAATTTATCGTACCATAAGTCAATTAATTGCTTATCGCGACAGGCACACAATAAAACAGTGGAAACAAACATGTGTTTGACTTTCATTACTGAATGAAACTTTGTGCCCTTTATAGTCTGTGTCCAATATTGTATATTTGTATATATATATATATATATCCTATATATATGCTAAGGTCCCGCTGCTGACACGATAGCAGTCATTTAGTGCGCATATGTAATTAAACCATGAATTAAACCCATGATATCAAAATCTCACTCCAGCCAGGTACCCAAAATTGGCAACCCTGTATTAGATACACATTTTACTGTATTCACTTTAGGTTTCTCCCCTTAAGTACAGTACATTAGCCTGTATGCCATGATAAATTGCCTTAGCTAAACCTTGAGCTAACTTATCCATTAGCTAGTAGCCGACCTTAGTTAACTATATCTGTTATTGTCTTTTAGCTAATTAGCTGTAAACTTGAGGCACTGGCAGTTTAGTAATTTGTTCATCACCACTCACCTTCAAAATAAGCCAAGAAAAGCCAGCATAACATGGGACAGTAAAGTGGGAGGTGCTGCTACCTGTCTGTCTGAAGGGACTGCTGTATGGCGTTATATTTGTGCCTCTATCCTGAGCACGCAATGAAACATGTTGAGCATAGAAAATGCGATTGAGCGAGCACTTGAACATTTTTGAGCACAGAGAAATATATTTTCTCTCATAAAACTCCTGCTCCGTGCGCAAGCAGACCGCCCAGCTTCCCTAATGCCATATCCGATGTCCGCATCGCTGTACAGGAGACGTGGAGGGAGGGACCGCTCAAGTTGTCACAGCATTACAAATGTGCCACAAAACCAACCAATAGGAGAACTCAAGAAGGTCAATTCTGATTGGCTGGTCGTCTCCTATCATATCTTCTATCTGAGATGAGAGAGGGATTTTTGGTTGCCATCAGGCTGTTGACGTTCTTATTACACATCTATCGTTGACATTTACACATGCATTTACAGGACATGACAGACTCGAATGAAGAGAATAGCACGCCACAGTGACAGGTGAGTTATACATTTCTAGTTTTCTGATATCACGTTATTGTTTGCAATGCCTGAGTTTGCTAGCAGGCAACATAGCTATAGGGGTAGTTTAAGCAAACAGCTAACAAACCGTAGCCTACATGTACATGAACCCTTCTGAGGTATTGATTACTTGCTGTAAGCATTAGAGGTGACAGAATGACAAAACATGTTTCTCTCTCTATCACAATTTTGGGTTGACCAGAACCTGGACCAACTTCTGTTTCCTGTTCTACAATGGGCATAGAGCTTGCGTTAATTTTCAACCAGATAACTAAACAGATTAGGCTAGCATACCGGATAAAGTTAGCAACACACGTTAACCATGAACAGCCTATTAATCCGTTCTCTTAATGTTATTTCTTCCAACGTTGTGGAATTCGAGAAAAGGGGCTTCTTAACGTGCTTTTATCCGGGGTGGAGGGAGTTACATATTAGTTAAATATAACATTGGGGCGTGTGATTGTAGTGGGTGGAGGTGGTGAAATGAGGATATCCATTTTGGAGTTCAAGCTAGTATAATATAGTTCACGTTACACAATAATAAGGAAGGGAGCTATTTTTGTGATCCATCGCTATTGATATGGATTTAGAGTGGATATTTGAGACTTCCAAACAGTAAATAAAAACGTAATTTATGGGTGAGTGTTTTTAGCAGAGCCATATAATGTCCTTGTGATTCTGTTGATTATTACCTGTCTGTATTATGTTGCAGCTCAGCTGATTTTGGATTGATGGCAAAGGGAGAGGGACTTAAGTGAGAGTGAAAACACAAGGTAAGTTTCAAATAGGTCAGCAATTTCCCATCCTCTGGTTGCTAGATGTATCTAACCCTTTCTCCTGTCTCCCTCTTTCAGCACAAGAACCCCACGGGGATTCAATGGAGCCTGAAGACCTGCAATGAGACCCTCACCCTGCACCTGAGTCTCAACTCCCAGAGTTTAGCAAGCCTCTCCCTGTTCCTTATTTTGATTACACAGATATTAAGCTTCCCAATGGTGTTGTCTTCGTTTTGTGAAAAATATGATTACCTCACATATTTAGTTGCTGTTGTTGTCTTTTGTGATAGTTAAATTGCTCCTGCTGGCTTGAGCCAGCCATTCTTTCCTCCTCTCTGTGTCAGTGGGGAAACTTTACATGTGTACTCCTTTCTCTGAGCACTTGGAGCATCCCCCAGCAGCACAGCAAACCATGGGGGAGACGATATGCCAGGACAACACAGAGGAAAAGGCTCAGACAAACGGCATGATATGCTATTCAATGTTTATTGAATTCCATTTATTTACAATGGATGTTCCTAAAACAACACATTTAACATCAACATCATGCTGCTGCTGCTGCTGCTGCTAGCCCTTTGACTCATTGTGCTGTCAGTTGACAATCATTTATAGGCACCTGTGAGTCTCCTGTCCTTTCTGAAAGTCATAAAGATTACATTAGTACTTTAGATTACTTAGGTCCTCAATTACCATGGGATTATTGAAACCACCATGAATTAAAGAAATGGTAGAAATTATTCTAATCTGAATTTTGAATTTTCCCTCCCTCTAAATATATCAATAAACATTAGGATGTGATGCTCCTGACTACCATACAAGTTTAAGAAGATAATATTTGTTTTAAAGAATTCAAAGCAATAAACAACAGCAACAGGCTCTGTAACCAAGGCAACGTTAGCCTAACATGTGTATGTTAACAGCTAAGATAGCTGACTTCACACTATGTATATTTTCTACTTTTTGTAATGCTATGTTATTTCTATTTAAGATGTTTACATTTTCGATTGTTTAATTCTAGTCTTTTAACTGTCTAACGTACAATGCCTCCTTGTCTTTTGCTGCTGCAGCGTAAACATTTCCCCAATTGGTATCAATAAAGTACTTCTTATTTTATCTTAATCCTCAAATATTAGCTCATTTTACTTTAAAATAAACAAAACACATTGATGTAACTACATACACATATCGACATGTTGTATACATATTGCAAATCAAAATCTTTATTGACCACTAATTACCAAAAATTGCATTTCTATCCTGTTATTAATGTATTCAAATGGCCCGCCACGAACTTCCGTGAACTTTCTGAGTCTCTCTGAACCACGTGACGATCAAGCATTTTGGACTTCCGCTGTCGCAACTCTTCTCTCTACATAGCGCTGGACCAGCCAATCAGAATTGACCTTCTCGAGTTCTCCGATTGGTTGGTTTTGTGGCACATTTGTAACGCTGTGACAACTTGAGCGAGCGCAGGCATAGCTGAGCGCGCACAGGCTGGAGAGGTCGAGCGAGCGAGGGAGAGAGAGCGCCTGCAGCGGTCTGCTTGCGCACGGAGCAGGAGTTTTATGAGAGAAAATATATTTCTCTGTGCTCAAAAATGTTCAAGTGCGCGCTCAATAGCATTTTCTATGCTCAACATGTTTCATTGCGTGCTCAGGATAGAGGCACAAATATAATGCCATATCCGATGTCCGCATCGCTGTACAGGAGACGTGGAGGGAGGGAAGGAGGGAGAGCTACGGAACTTCACAGTCTAATTTCCCGACCTGATATTTTAATTTTGTATTCAATCAGTATATTTTTGGAAAGGGAAACTGTGCTCAAACAGCAGTAGATATATATTCATACAAAATAAAAAAGGGGAAAAAAAGGGCACTTTCTCTGAGGGAAGAAAAAGGCCAGTGGCTCAAGCCCACTTTGATGTCTATAGGCGCATTCACACTGCGGTACTTTTCCCACAAAGGTTCATGCGAACTTAGTTCATGAGAACTCTTTTATCGCGTTCACACCAAAAAGAGCCGGTACTAAAATTAGTTCATGAGAACCTTTTTCGAGCGGCTCTTTTGTGAGAAAAGAGCCATATTTCTGATTGGCTGGGCGGATTGCAAACCACGCCCCGTAAAACTTCCAAAAAGTTTTGTGAAGCCGCCATTTTATTATCCTCGCATTAGCATTATTAGCATTAGCATTAGCCCAGCGCAGAAACGCAGAGAGACTAACTTATGGCAACACAAAATAAAACATGGGAGCGGTGGAGATGAGGAAGTGTCGGCGTTCTGGCGATTTACTCGGAAGGCTTCAGTAGAAGCTGCTGGGAGTCCCAGCAACTTCTACTGAAGTCCTCTTACAACTCCGGGGACTTCCGGCCGGGGACTTTGGGCGGCAGTATCCGCCGTGAAGTTGTTTGTAGCCTACCAGTAAACCCAAAGCAGAAGAAGAAGAAGTGACGTCAGCGGCTTCATTTGCCTAATCCACCCCCAGGGACTTTTTCCGGTGTGAACGCGATCTGTACTTAGTTCATGCGAACTAAAGAGTTCGCATGAACTAAGTTCGCATGAACCTTTGTGGGAAAAGTACTGCAGTGTGAATGCGCCTTATGTGTGCACGTGCCTGCACACAAGGTTAACATACCTCTTTTTTTACACTTTCCTCGAATAATCCCATGATGAATTATTAGTTATGTGCTCAGCAGGACCTGACTGTCTTGTACTGTAGTCTCCTACATCCGTGACCTCCTGACAAGCATTTCTCCTAATCAGGTCACTTAGTATATTTTTAGATATCCATCTACTGCACCACTCTCTAAACTCTCAGGTGAAACTCAGCAGCTGCAGGGAAGAAGGTTTGTCAGTTAGGAGCCCGCTAGTTTGTGTCTGCCTGCACTAAATGGAAAATGAGTAGAGACAAACCACCAGGATTTTTTTTACACATGGTTCCTAATACGCTGCATAATCCATAAAGACACGGAAATGGAGCATGGATATGCCTTAACTGGGTGGCTTTTGTCACGTTTCGGTCAAAATAATGAGTGTGGAATAGTAGAGAGTGGAAGGGTCATCCTGGAACAAGGAACATCTTTAGCACATTTGGAAAATCTATGTAACCTCAAAGAATAGATACAGTATCTAATGAAAATTAATTGGTAAAAGTAATTTCTGGGGCATTTTTGGAGCAGTTTCCTAAGAACGTCCAGCAAACAAGAGATCGTTTTTTTGGGTTACAATTACAGCAGAAGTGAGGTTACAGGGAAGTGGGAAGTTGCGAAAACAATGGAATTGTTGACATCTGGTTTCACACAGGAAACAACATTGCATTACAGTGTGACATTGTAGTGCACTATTTTTTGTAGGTATTAGCACAAACAGTGTATGAAAACAGTCAGATTTGTTATTATGTTGACATATTTTACTGGATAAATAAAACACTTTTCACCTGGTGGTGCTGTAAGAGAAGTCAGAGGATGATAAAAGTCATTAAGTGGCTGAAACCTGCATTTCTTCTAATGGCCAACAGGGGCCTTCTCCGTTGGTTGCCAAATAAGGCTGCAGCCACAAGAGAACAATAACGGAAACGCACCGAAATCATTATCAAAAAAGTCTTCCGTCCACACGCAATAGGCACCAGAAACGTGTCCGTCCCACTGACACGATTTGAGAGCAGCCAGGCTGGGGGTGAAGAGAAGGACCAGGAGCCCTGCCCTTTTGTTTTAAACAGGGCAGATGTGTGTAAATCCTTTAAAAGTGTTAACCCACACAAAGCTCCTGGACCTGATGGCCTCCCTGGCCGTGTTCTCAGGGTGTGTGCAGTTCAGCTGGCAGAGGTGTTCACAGACATCTTCAACAGATCCCTGCTGCAGTCTGTAGTCTCCTCATGTTTTAAACACTCCACCATCGTTCCTGTCTCCAAAAAGACAAAAATCACCAGCCTCAATGACTACCGCCCAGTAGCACTCACCTCCATCATTTTGAAGTGCTTTGAGCGGTTAGTCAAATCATTCATCACCTCCTCCCTCCCTGACTCTCTGGACGCCTGCAGTTTGCCTACAGAGCAAACAGGTCCACAGACGACGCCATAGCCCATAGCATCCACACTGCCCTCTCACATCTGGACCAGAGGAATACATATGTGAGAATGCTGTTCATTGACTACAGTTCAGCATTCAATACCATTGTGCCCTCCAAGCTGGCCATCAAGCTCAGAGACCGGGTTCAACAGCGCCCTCTGTGACTGGATCCTGAACTTCCTGACGGGCAGACCCCAGGCAGTGCGGGTGGGAAACATCACATCCTCCACCCTGATCCTCAACACCGGAGCCCCTCAAGGCTGCATGCTCAGCCCTCTCCTCTACTCCCTGTTCACTCACGACTGCGTGGCCACACACAGCTCCAACACCATCGTGAAGTTTGCTGACGACACGACCGTCATCGGCCAGATCACAGACGGCGACGAGACGGCGTACAGAGAGGAGGTCGAAAACCTGACATCTTGGTGCCAGGATAACAACCTCCATCTCAACGTCAGCAAAACCAAGGAGCTGATTGTGGATTACAGGAAGCAGCAGAGAGAGGGACACGCCCCCATCGCCATCAATGGGACTACGGTGGAGAGAGTCAGCAGCTTCAGGTTCCTCGGTGTCCACATCACTGAGGACCTGACATGGACTCTTCACACCACCACCATCACCAAAAAAGCTCAACAGCGGCTCTTCTTCCTCCACAGGGTGAGGAGGTTCAACATGGACTTCAGGATACTCTGCAACTTCTACAGGTGCACCATAGAGAGCATCCTGACTGGCTGCATCTCGGCCTGGTACGGCAGCTGCACCGCCCTCAATCGTAAGGCTTTACAGAGGGTGGTGAAAACTGCAGAGAACATCACCAGGATGGAGCTGCCATCCATGGAGGATTTATACTCCCAGCGGCTCAAGAAGAAATCCCTCCGGATTATAAAAGACCCCCATCACCCCAGCCACAAACTGTTCTGTCTGCTGCCATCTGGCAGGCGTTACCGCAGCATCCGGACAAAAACCACCAGATTCAGAGACAGTTTCATCCCACAGGCAATAAGACTGTTAAACACCTGAACTGTTGTAACAACATCCATAACATTCATCTGCTACTTAGTAATTATTTATCTATTTACTAATATATCATTCCAATAGCTTGCATATCTGCCTGTCCTCCTACAAAAAACTACCATATTATAGGCCGATTGTTCATGCCCTTATTACGACCCAGAGACACGTTTTAAAGTGTATGTTGTTTATGCTCCCGGCCCGTTCATTGCAAACGCTTCGGAAGGGATGTTTATTCACAAATAACCCTCTCTGGAAAATCCTAAATTGTGGAATACTTTGTCCATTAAAATGCTTTTTGATTCGATTTCTGGCGAGAAGTGTATATTGTACTCTTAGAATCCACGTCCAGTCGATGTGTAGGATCTATAGTTTGATAGATATTGCGAAGATGATTTGAGGTCTCGCCAGGATAACGTGTATGCAGCTTCCATGTAAAGTTAGCGTGGGTGAAAACAGTTCAGTCCAGCCCCCCCCCCGAACTACACATGCTGACTATTGTGTGTTTCGCAACATGTTCTATGGCACGTCTCTTTTTAAGACGTTTTCGTATTTCCCACAATTAGAAGTTGCCAGTATTAAACTTTGTACACCCTGGAGGTTTAGGGGATACGAAACCCTGTGGTGTTACCAAATTTAAAACATCTAATTAATAAATGGGTGAATTAATATACCCACATGACAATAAAAGGCCACTCTGAAACGTGCAGTTTTGCTTTATTGGGGGGGTCTGGGGGGGTCTGAAAACCAGTCAGTATCTGGTGTGACCACCATTTGCCTCACGCAGTGCAACACATCTCCTTCGCATACAGTTGATCAGGTTATTGATTGTGGCCTGTAGAATGTTGGTCCGCTCCTCTTCAATGGCTGTGCGAAGTTGCTGGATATTGGCAGGAACTGGAACACGCTGTCGTATACGCCGATCCAGAGCATCCCAAACATGCTCAGTGAGTATGCTGGCCATGCAAGAACTGAGATGTTTTCAGACTCCAGGAATTTTGTACAGATCCTTGCAACATGGGGCCATGCCTTATCATGCTGCAACATGAGGTGATGGTCGTGGATGAATGGCACAACAATGGGCCTCAGGATCTCGTCACGGTATCTCTGTGCATTCACAATGCCGTCAATAAAATGCACCTATGTTCGTCGTCCATAACATACGCCTGCCCATACCATAACCCCACCACCACCATGGGCCACTCGATTCACAACATTGACATCAGAAAACCGCTCACCCACGCTGTCTGCCATCTGCCCTGAACAGTGAAAATTCATCCGTGAAGAGAACACCTCTCCAACGTGCCAGACGCCATCGAATGTGAGCATTTGCCCACTCAAGTCGGTTACGACGAGGAACCGGAGTCAGGTCGAGACCCCGATGACGACGACGAGCATGCAGATGAGCTTCCCTGAGACGGTTTCTGACAGTTTGTGCAGAAATTCTTTGGTTATGCAAACCGATTGTTGCAGCAGCTGTCCGAGTGGCTGGTCTCAGACGATCTTGGAGGTGAACATGCTGGATGTGGAGGTCCTGGGCTGGTGTGGTTACACGTGGTCTGCAGTTGTGAGGCAGGTTTGATGTACTGCCAAATTCTCTGAAACGCCTTTGGAGACGGCTTATGGTAGAGAAATGAACATTCAATTCACGGGCAACAGCTCTGGTGGACATTCCTGCTGTCAGCATGCCAATTGCACGCTCCCTCAAATATATATTGTAGTAAGAATTATATAATCTATTTATAATTGTAAATGTATATTGTATGTAGACATACATTTAGATGTATATTTTGATGAAAGAAAACAAAAATGTTAATTTAATTTTTGGGAGAAGGGGTGGGGTTAAATAAGTGTAAACTCCGTCCCACGCCTTTTCGGATGTGTAATTAGGTAGATCATTTGTTTATATATCATTTGGAAGTCAATAATATTTAGTTGATCAATGTGATTGACTGCTTACGTTTCTACAGTATCATAATTCTCTTGTTTCATTTCATTATTATTTTATGACATTAGGGTCATGCAGAGTGAGATCGCTACCCCTTTAAGAGAGGGGTGTGGCGCGTGCATGTGAGAGTGAGTATGGTAGAGCGAGAGTGAGCGAGCGGGATATTATGTTTTCTGGAAATGAAACGAGGCAGCAGGAAAAAGCATAGGTCAGTGATTTATCTTGTAAAACGGAAGAACTAAATAAATACAACGACCTCCCAAGACGAGCTCGCCTCTCTCCAGTGAGTTGATAAAGTGGGTTATTGAATCCGAAGCGTGTTGCTTCTGCCCTGGGAGACGACAGAGAGTCATCCCCCCTGTTTCCTCGACCACGGTCTGGGAGCCGACAGGAAAGTTCAACAATTTTTTTTTGTTTTTTGTATTACACGTTCCAAATAAATCAAATGTGCCCATATCAAACCTGCCATTTCTAGGTAAAATCATTGAAAAAGTTGTTTTTCAACAGTTGTGTAATTTCTTGCATTTAAAAGACTGTTTCGATGTGTTCCAGTCAGGATATCGTCCAAACCACAGCACTGAGACTGCTCTTGTAAAGGTCTTCAATGACATCCACTTAAACACAGACAGTGGCAGAACTTCAGTGTTAGTATTATTAGATCTCAGTGCTGCGTTTGACACTGTTGACCACAACATATTACTCGACCGACTAGAAAACTGGGTGGGACTTTCGGAAACAGTTCGAAATTGGTTTGAATCCTACTTAAAGGACAGAAAAAACTTTGTTTCTATAGGTAAATACTAGGGCTGTCAAGTTAACGCGTTAATAACGCGTTAACACAAAAAAAAATTAACGCCACTAATTATTTTAACGCGATTAACGCATGTGTATTTTTTGTCCTCGGGCGCCCCGTAGTTTCAGAGCGCATCGAGTTTAAAATACCATCTAGAAGCTGATGCTGACAGCCCTGCTCCTGCTGCCCGCTTGCTGCAGACCACACTTCCACGCTCACCGGCAGGCACCGACTGGCTACTGGGAGGGTGTGTGTATGTGTGGCCCGAGCGAGCGAGAGAGAGACCTTACGTGCATTGTTGTTGTTAGCATCTGGTGCTAGCTAGTTGCGCTAACGGATATAAGGAGCTGTTTAAATGAAAATAGAGGAGCGACATTTCGCCACAACTGTGCCGAGCACTTGACTTTATGCAGGAAGCCAGACAGTGGGACATTGTACGATAAGTCAGCACACTCAGCACGGATAGTGTGCAACATGATTGCAGCGTCCAGGCAGCTCCCGTTCGAGCATATGCCTTGAGTTGCACATAGCTCCAACGAACACACACACACACACACACAGACACACACACACATGCGCACACACAAGCACACACACTTTGTATTGTATTATTGAATGAGAGAGGTTCCAGGTTGAATTGAGGCGAATATTTATAATGTTCAGAGGTTGTTGTGTTTAATATTCATGAGAATATTTGTCATTGTTCAAAATCTAATAAACATTTGCATAAAGCATATTTGTCCACTCATTTAGAACAGATCAAAAATGTGCGATTAATTTGCGATTAATCGTGATTAACTATGGGCAATCATGCGATTAATCGCGATTAAATATTTTAATCGACTGACAGCCCTAGTAAATACACATCTGAGTTGACAAATATGACATGTGGGGTTCCTCAAGGCTCCATCTTGGGGCCTCTTCTCTTTAACATCTACATGCTACCACTGGCTCAGATAATGAAAAACAACAACATAAGTTACCATAGCTATGCGGATGACACACAAATTTACGTAACAATTTCACCAGGAGACTATGCTCCAATTCAAACACTGAGTAAGTGCATTGAACAAATCAATGACTGGATGTGTCAGAACTTTCTCCAATTAAACAAAGATAAAACTGAGGTTATGGTTTTTGGAGCCAAGGCAGAACGTATAAAAGTTAGCGCTGAGCTTCAGTCTGCAATGTTCAAAACAACAGATAAAGCCAGAAATCTAGGTGTAGTCATGGACTCTGACCTGAGTTTTAACAGTCACATTAAAACAGTTACTAAATCAGCCTACTATCACCTAAAGAACATATCTAGGATTAAAAGACTAATGTCACAGCAGGATTTGGAAAAACTTGTCCATGCTTTTATCTTCAGTAGACTGGACTACTGTAATGGTGTCTTTGCAGGTCTCACTAAAATCTATTAGAAAGCTGCAGCTGATTCAGAATGCCGCTGCTCGAGTCCTCACCAACACTAAGAAAGTGGATCACATCAATCCTGTTCTGAAGTCTTTACACTGGCTTCCTGTGTGTCAAAGAATAGATTTCAAAATACTGCTGCTGGTTTATAAAGCTTTGAATGGTTTAGGCCGAAAATACATTTCTGACCTACTGCTAAATTATGAACCATCCAGATCTCTCAGGTCTTCAGGGACTGTTCAGCTTTCTGTCCCCAGAGTCAGAACTAAACATGGAAAAGCAGCGTTTAGTTATTATGCTCCAAATATCTGGAACAAACTCCCAGAAACCTGCAGGTCCGCTGCAACTCTGACTACTTTTAAATCCAGACTAAAGACCTTTCTGTTTGCCGCTGCTTTTAATTGAACTATTCACATCTTAAACTGCACTGTAACTTTTAACTTGTGTTTTTTCTTTTAATGTTTCTTTTATTATCTTTTCTTTTTAATGACTGATTTTAAATGCCATTTTCTTAATGTGTTTCTTTTTTTTGTAAAGCACTTTGAATTGCCTTGTGTTGAAAGGTGCTATATAAATAAACTTGCCTTGCCTTTGAAGAGGTGCTTGATTACTCAAAAACAAAAACGACTGTTAGTGTGTTTATGCATCTTTAGGCATTTCAGTGCAGAATACATTTGTATTTATTTAGAAGCCGGGCACAATTTCCACACTGAGGATTCTTCACTGGGGTGAGGCGGGATCTGTTGTTCCCTCAGCCACCAGAAAACAGCTCCAGCTGCAGTACCCTGTGAAGCCCTCTTCGGAGTAAAAACCCTCCAAAATTCCTCGCCGTCCACTTCCCCGGTAGCCTGTGCCAACGTCCTTATAAAGATGGTCGCATTGAAAGCACCCGGTTTCATTAAACAAACAAACAAAAAGGCTAACAGTTGGTTTTGCAGCGAGTCGTCAAAGGCTAACAAATGACTCAATACACCAGAATGAACTTTAAACAAACTTAACTTTAAACAAATAACACGATTCACATTACTCACACTCTTACTGTAATTAGTGATTCAATCAACAATTAATGTAGGACACCTACACAGCAAAATCAAAAGTGTTATATTTTCAGTGTTGGAGTTGGGAATTTAAATATAGAGTTGTTTCAACTCATTTTAAGTGTCATTCAACCCCAAGATAGTTATTATTCAAAACGAGTTGGTGTTGAAACAGGGAGTCAATTGTTGGATTCTCCAAACAACTCTAGAGTGTTGATTTAATTACATAGCCAGTGTTACAATTTCTCTTTCTGTGGATCACTGGCTGTTGCTCTGTTGAGTGTGGCCGTGACTGTGAATGTGTGTGCGCAGTCGAGGCGGGAGACCAAGTTGGGGGAGCATACCACCACATTCTATTTGGAGGATAAACTGACAAAATTGTAAGTCAAGGTATTTATTTATTTAGCTGATTAATAAACCAGCGCTTACCTTCACCTACATAAATACTAATGCTTTTACATTGGCTGCTGTCTTCGCTCCATGTGCTAGTAATATGTGCTGCTATCATTATTTTTATTTTTATTTAACCTTTATTTAACCAGATAAAAGCATTGAGATAGAATCTCATTTGCAATGCTGACCTGGCCAAGAAGGCAGCAACGTTACACATAACACATGACACAAACATATAAAATACAGAGAACTTAACTAAGAAAACAAAAGACAAAAAAGCAGTCACTACATTGTGCACATTAGGACAGTAAGAAAGGTACTACTTATTACTGCAAGAGCAGCTAGTGGTAAGGACTTCAGACAACTTCAATTTAAAACATGCTATTGAGACAAGTGCCGTCAGTTTGAGGCGTGATTGAAGGTCATTCCAAGACCAAGGACCATAATAAAAAAGACTCCTTTTCCCAGCCTCAGTCCGCACAGCAGGTACCTGGAACTGTATCCAGGCACTGGTTCTGAGGTTGTAAGAGTCACAAACTGGTGCAAATCTGGCACATATGTAAAGTGGAAGCTTACCTAAAATGGCTTTATACATTAATAAAAACCAATGCTGCATCCTACGCATAGTAAGTGAGGACCATCCAGTTCGGCTATACAGGGTGCATTTGATATATAACGCAGTGCAGCATTAGCCAGGGTTGTTTAGCCTAACCTCTTTGTAATATCATTAAAAAGTCTGTCATTGGGGCGTTTAGCTCCATGTGTTAGTAATATTAACTGCTATTGTTAGCCGCGGATGTTAAGCTTCAAGTGTTAGTACGTTTAGCTGCTATAATTAAAGCTAAACACCTGCGGCTAACGATAGCAACTAATATTGACAGGTGGAGCTAAACGCCATAGTAGCTAATATTACTAACACGTGGAATTAAACACCCGTGACCAACAATAGTAGCTCCTGTAATATTAATAAGATGTGAGGCTAATATATGCTACTTTAATATATTACTAACATGTGAAGCTAAACACCCGAGGCATATTAGCTGCTATCGTTAGCCACAGGTTTTTAGCTCCACGTGTTAGCACAGGGTTGCCAACTCTCACGCATCTGGCGTGTGACACACGCTTTCACTCTCAATCTCACGCTCTCACGCTGCCCAAACTATTCTCACGCCAAAAACAAGAATACCGAAGACTAGAAACGGTTTTGAAAACTTTTGTCACGTAGTGATCGTCTTCTCAATAGAGAGGCGAAGTCACGCCCATCTACTTCCGGCCCATGGGACCCCGGAAGCGAAAAATAATACATTGAATTCAATGGAGAGAGAAAACGTATCTTTTGATCCCGTTTGAATTGTGCTACGAACTACACATATGATGTTTGTCAATTTTAAACAATCATTTCCATGTCAAAAAAGTCACATTTTGTCGTACAACTGTTGAAATATAAGACTATGAAAAATACGCGACTACAAAGACTACAAATCCCAAATCCCATTCTAGGTCGCGTAAGTGATGTCACAGGCGATAATGCTCCAAGTTGCTCCAAGTTGCTGGTTCACTTTTACAAGATGCCTGTGTGCTTTGTACCAGGTTGTAATCACAAAGTGATCATACCACTTGCTCGTTCTATCGCTTCCCGTCTGATGAAAGGACCAGGAGTCGCTGGATCAGACATATCAGGTAATATCATAGGTAATATACATGTTGTGCATGGAACATAGTCAAGTTAGCTACCTAGCTAGTAGCGATGAGTAGCGAGCACGTTAGTTAGCATTACATTACTTAGCCTTGTCAGTTTTAGTAGCCTTACCATGAAGTTATTATTTTATTACATGAAGTAAACCAAAATATTAAACAGTAAGAGTAGTCATGATGGTAAGTATTTTGTGAAACATTTGAAGAGTAGCCTATCGCCCCCTCCACCAGGTGCTAAGGAAGCAGTTCAGGGAGAGTGGAAGGCAGGCAGGGGTGATCATTGTGATGACAGTGAGTCAATCTGTTTGTTGGAAAGACAGTCGTTGTGTGCTTACTGAGAGAAAATTGTTAGAAGAGATAATTATTCAAAGTGTTGTTACTTTAAAGTGTTGTTACCTTAAAGTGTTGTTACTGACCTTTTTCTCTTTCATTTTCTTCACCTCACCTGTAACTGCTGAGACCCTGAGGAACATGCACACTGACCTGCTCTGGCACCCTGATTTCCACTGTACGTAATAGTATTTGGTTATGGTATATTATTTATATACATCAAAGGCACAATGCACCCCCCAGAGACACACATGTATTGAGTGTGATATTTTGCATAGGTCATGTGAAATCATCTTTACACACTAGCAAACTGTAGGAGCGGCAACTTGTTTTGAAATAGAATTTTTAATATCCGATAATAAAGTTGATCTGTTTTCTTCTTCTCTCTTCCCAGCTCCATCCATCACCGCTCTGTTCCTGCAGGTCCTGCTTGCTAATCAATGCTCATATTTTTTTACACAATTACAAATAAAGTCAATGTATTGTATGACATGAAGTTGTGCTTCATTCTGAGTCAATAATAAATTCATTCTGCCTTCAACTGCAAAATGACTGTGGACTGCACCGACATCCATGTAGCTCCCCCCAGTAAGATGAACCAAGCAAAGAGGGTCACCATCATGCCCAAGGACATCCAGCTGAGAGAGGGCTTAGACTGACCTGAGACCAGCACACCCAAACACAACGACTCTTTTAAGAGCCACCTACAGTTTCAAAGAGTTGCAACCCTACGTTATTATAATGATTAAACTGGTTCATGTATCACTTAGTTTACTGAACCGTGATGAATGAGAGAAATGAGTGAGGTAGTTGTTTACTGAAGTTACAAAGACATTAATATATGAGTAACAGGTCAGTGTAAACACACGCTTCTGTCAATTATGGATCAAACTATTTATATAAAAAATATGTAATAAAGTTCTCAAACAAGTATTCGGTATATTCCTTGATAGCTTTTGGAGAAGGTTGTTTTTAAGTTTACTAAAATCTATGGTTTCAACTGTTTCACTTTATAAAGGGAACCGGTGAGTAGAGCATCGAGTTTCTTATTCTGTCAGTAAATTATCCAAATGAAATGTTTTTCATTATTTTAGTCAACCCTAAACAAATTGATTGTACCTTTTAATAATGACCTTACATGGTCGGCAAAGTTAAATTAACTTCAGAAAATCAAATCTGTTCTGAGAAAAAACTAATAAATGTTTAAAGATAGGAACGAGCCATCCCACTGAAAAACAGTCCGTAGAGACTCAAAGGCGTGGCTGCAGTTCAGTCCAACGTTTCATTTGGATTCATTTCTCCAGCAGTCAACTATTTTCATAAAGAATATATATATTTTTCAAAGTCAACTTTATTGTCAATCTTACTCAGTTTGTGTTTATAGACAGATCAAAAAGACGTTTCCAACAATCCCAAATACGAAAAATAAAATTATATAATTTACAGATATGTATACAAATATATATATCCTATATACACCATCATGTATAATGAATGATGTAGAAGGAAGTGTGGTAGATAACAAGTAAATAGAGTTACATACAGATCCATGTTGCAGCAAAAGATGGAATAACTAAGAAGCACGCAGTATAATAATAATTACATGCAACAATTAAATAACTGCTCAGCATCTCCACCACAATCTGCTGTGTCCTGTTTTCCTCCCTCTGCATAACACCCCATCACACATAGGAAACACAACGCAGAGTCCGAGGGTGTTAAGAGTATGTTTATTTAAATGTCCTCCTCTCTACTGGCCAACACAGGGAGCATGCTGGGTGTAGAAGTTCTCCAGGAGGAGGAGATTTCCATGCCATGCAGGGTCTTTGGGGATGATGATCGCCTCCTTCGTGGTCCACACAACAAAGTAGCAGAGACTCCGGTCTGTGATGTGCAGCTGCCCTTGGACCTGGTGCCAGTATGGGTGATTGACCCACCCTCCTCATGGAGACAGAAGGATGGTAACTGGACTGCCTCCGCGATGGCCATGTTCCTCTGGCTGTGTGGACACTTCACCTCCAGCAGGGCAGATGGCTGCACAAGTCCATCGGGTGACGCTCCCAAAACACCCGACTCACTCACAAAGAGACCAGACTCACTGTCCCCCGATAGTCCTGCACAAAGCCTTCACCCCTTCGGCCTCGTTTACAACCCCAGTTGACAGTTAGCGATGTCTCTGGTCAGTGGGTTGTATGTCTCCTCTCGCTGTTGGTAAAGTTGAGACACCGGCTGGACTACTTTTGAAGTGCCAGGCTTCCTCCACTGGCACTCAACATCTGTGGAGCTGATCTGCCACATGGCAATGCTGCAGCGTGGCTGCATTTGTACATCCCCCGTGCACAATCACAGACAGCGCTCTGCATCACGTCTCCCATGCAGATCTGTAAACATAAAGTAAGTACCATTTGTTAGCATGCTATAATAGATTGAATGAGCAATAATACAAGGATGGTCCGCATCTGGGGGTGGGAGGGTTTATTTTTCCATAGTGTTGTCCTCTTGTCTGATTGTTGTATTGGTTGTGATTGTACTTTTCTAAATGTGTATGAATACATTTTTGAAAAACATTTGATCAACAATAAAAAAGGATTTGGTCAGGATCTAGACTCAGTGTGTAGTTTATTAATCAATGCTCTCTACATTAGGAAAACACATACCAGTGTACCAGAGGGAGTCACACACAGCTGGGCCTAGATAACCAAAACCCTTGAATCTACACACAGCAGATAAACTCAAATGACACAACGAGATGTAGAAGGAGATCACACAGACAGTATAGTCGATATAAAACTGTCCGCTTCAATCTGAAGAGCAACTCAAACAAAACACGGGAGTGTATCTTGTTCTTGTGAACACTAATGTTATCCACAGCATCCACAGAGACCACGAAGTAGAAAACTAGTTGCTAAAACAAAACACGTTAGTGTACCTTGTTAGCTAATGTTAGCTAGCTGACATTAACGTTACACATTGCACTCATATTACTCACCGAAACCTTGTAAAGCCGGTCCCGCTGCTCTTACAGAACCGACTAACTCCCCTTTCGTGTATGTACAGCTCTCAACGTGCCCAGACTTGGAGTGATGTTCACCTCGTTTTATACTTTCCTCATTCTGAAAGAAACAGGTGGAATGTGCTAACGTGACGGCTGCCTTTGTGATGGTGACGCGTGTTGTGCGAGACCAGAGACCTGTAGTTCACTGAGCGGTTTCACACAAACAAATGTGTAACTTCACAGTTTTACGACACATTTTTATTTTTTTGACTTTCAAAATGTTCTTTTAAATTGACAAACATCATATGTGTCATTCGTGGCTCAATTCAAACGGGATCAAAAGATAACCTTTCTCTCTCCATTGACTTCAATGTATATTTTTCCACTTCCGGGGTCCCATGGAGGCTCCCGGAAGGGGAGGGACTTCGCCTCTCTATAGAACATCTTTGATAATGTCTTCTGGCCAATCAGAATCAAGATAACGGCGTGGTGTTGTTACAGGATACTCTATACATCGATACACCATTACATCAACACGTAATTAAATAAGACTCCACGGTTTGATGATTGATAGGTGTGTGGGCTGTCTTTCATTTTGACACACAGAACAATGGGGGCTATCCACCCTTATCCACAATGTAAAGTAATTCACACAGCCTCTTCCCTCTTCTCTCTGTGAGGAGCAGCAGGTTCAGCTTTCAGAACAAAGTAACAGAAAACTAAAATGGCATTCATTTTGTTAATATGTCGTGTAGTAATAGATTTATTTATTTTTCTTCTCAAGAGAGTACCAGAATGTGTATTTTATGTTAGTAGCCTATTTCAAAACAAACGTACACAATCAGGCACACAATAAAACAGTGGAAACAAACATGTTGTTTTTACTTTCATTAGTGAATGAAACGGTGTGCCCTTTATAGTCTGTGTCCAATATTGTGTATTTGTATATATTGTATATATATCATATATATATATATATATGCTAAGGTCCCGCTGCTAACACGATAGCAGTCATTTCGTGCGCATATGTAATTAAACCCATGATATCAAAATCTCACTCCAGCCAGGTACCCAAAGTTGGCAACCCTGTGTTAGCAATAGGCCTACTCGCTGTTATCGGTAGCCACGTGTTTAGCTCCACATGTCAGTAATACTAGCTGCTATCGTTAGCCACTGGTGTTGAGCTCCACTGTTAGCATTTTTGCTAAATTATTTCGAATCTTGTTTTAGTTAAACGTACCATGGTTGTCAGGTGGTACATTTTAATATTCTCTCTCAGTCATAGAAAAGTTAGGTTTACCACTACAGAGTGAGCTGCACTTGACTGATGAATCAGGGACAGAGGTGGATGCAGATGTCTTTGAGGAGCAGGGAACCTTACAGTCAAAGTGTCCACAGGACAGTCTTCAGGTAAGATTCAGACTCGCAATGAAAAATCAGGGATCATACTAAGTTTTTGCTGTTGGGAGATGACCCTGTAACATCGTTTGGAGTGCTGAAAGTATGTTTTTTTTTCTTTCATTGAGTATGTCATTCTTTTATCTATCTTGCAGTTGTGCTTCAAAATGTATCGCACATTTGCTGGAGTCGGACGTTTCAGACACCTCATTCTCCGTGACCAATGCTTCATCCTCTGCGGTGTCTGATTCAAGAATAGTTTTTGAGAGAGACAGTGGAGTAAAAAGAGTCCACGCTGATCGGGAATCAGCCAAAGAGGTACAGGGGCCTACACTTTTGCAATTTACTCTTCTTTATTAATCTTTAAACATGGATATATTGTGCAGATAAGCTATGATTTGTATGCAGGAATGCCCAAGATAATGACTTCCCATATGATTCTTCTTTATCTTCTAGATGGTCAGAGATGTTCTCCAGTCTAAGCTAGGGGGAGAAAACATCTTGCAAGAGTATGCAACAACTAAAACATTGATGGATGGTACACAACGACAGATGGTAAACCTACTGGTGGCTGACATGATCGAAGTTCATGGGTAAGGACTGAATATTCCCTTTGGTGTTAATCATGTTTTCACAGATAGTGCTAAGTAATGTACATTTTGGAAACAGCTGCTCACATGTTAAAACAGTCTAAATCTGTAAGGCATTTATACTTTTAAGATAAAAAACATTTTTTTAAAGGAGGATATGTGCGAGAAAAGTGTGCTCTTGGCATCATCACTCTATTTCCATGTCTAAGAGATCCATACTCAAAGAATGGATACGTAAGTCTATGAATGAATGACCTGTATTCGAATTTGTGAAAAGGAAGTGTGTTCATTCTTAACCTTTTGAACAACCTTCACTTCTGTGTTCTCAGTTTTGATTTCGTTTTGGATGTTACAGGAACACTACTATGATGCAGATGGTGGATCTGGCTACTTGGTATGGAGGATAAAGACGGTTCAGCGCAACACTGCAGTTCAGTCTCGGAGGTGCTACCCCAGCACTACCTATCAAGATGGTCCAAAGAGCAAGAGGGATTTTCTCTTGACTTGTGAGCAACTGACTGGCGAGGAATGCAGAGAGGCAATATCCTTCATGAAGCATTTAGCTGACGAATCAGTTGTCAAAGAGAAGATGAAGGCAACATTTCAGTGTCGGCAAGCAATGACTCGGGACCAGCAAGCCTCTTCAACAGTCCTGGATGTGTTTCCTCGTTTCCTCAACATCCCTGGCTTGGTAAGAACAACATGTCATATTTAGTTTCTTATTTGTAAATGATTTGGATGGTCTGAGGGGTTGCCATGACTCATGGTGTTTCTCCTGTAGGTTGACCAAGATTTCACAATGATGTTTGGAGAAGAGATTTCTGGAAAAATGTTGGCAAGGTGGCCCACTTTCTTCAAACCTAGGATCTTGGCAGACTGTAAGAACCCACACTCTAATGTTTATGTTGATGACCTCTTGTCTGCACAACAACACTCAAATGAGTCAGGCAAGTATTTTCTCTTGCAGATTTTGTTTACTGAAAATCTTGAGACCTTTCAATGTTATCAGTTGCATAACCTTGATTTAAGACTATTTTCAGCTTTAAACGACTGACTGTTATATTTGCATCTTTTTTGCCCGTAGGATGGGACAGTGACCTGTCAAGCATTCTACTCTTGGTTCATATACTCCCCCCAACCCCAAAAGGCCATAAGAAGAGTGCTAAAATTAGCTCGTATCAAGCTGTCAGCCATGTTGTGAGATATCTTAAGGTATGCATTATTTTAGTTTTTGTATGCAGTTGTTATATCACTGACACTCCTTGAGTTGGGACCATTTTGTTTTAAGTAGCTTAGTCTGCCATTAAAACTTCTCTGTCTCTACGTTTTTGCAGATTGGAGCCAGTGCTGAGACCTTCCTTTCGAGTTTGGAACCAGGGCAGCCCTTCCTGCTGTGTGTTGGTGAACAGAAGAACAACATTCAACAGTTCTACGTCATCGTTGACCACAGGGCCATCCCTTGCAAGGGGCAGACATCCATGGCAGCCTTCGATGAACTCTTCAAAGCTCACTTCATCTTCAGTGTCAACTACTATGAATCCCTCACCAGCTTCTAAACTTTCATCCAAACCACGGTATTTAACATTGATATTGGAAGTGCCAAGGAAAGTCAAAGAACTCAGAGCAAGGCTTCTGCACACTGATATCTGAAGTTATATACATCACTGGATGCAAATATGCTGATTTGTTTTATCTGTAAAGGACACCACAAAAGTTCTGCATTGCTTCGTCAGCATTTGAAATTTCACCATGGTTTATATCCCGGAAAGTCATTACGTTTGAAATGTGGGGAGCCGGGATGTTCTTTATCCTTTTGTACTTATTCAACAAGTACAAAAGACACTCAACGAGACACTCAACGAGACACTGATGAATCTTCAAGTTCTCAGGCAGTTTGTACTGACACTTCCGTAACATCCCAGGTTACTTTTGATAAACATGTGTGGTTCTGTTGTAGCCCAGTTACAAGCATCTGGTGTTGCTGAGAGCACTGTCCAAGCAATGGTGGGGTCCATGGAAGAGCTTGTAAATTATATTCATAGACAAGCAAGAGATGCATTTCTCAACTGCAGTTCAGAGGTCCAAGGCACTGATTTGGGTAAAAATTTGGAAAATAGTTTTGATCTGCTAGAAAATCCTTTCACATCCTTTAATACAGGATCCAAACGACAAAGGTTCTTTGAAGAAAAGTGGGAGATTGTTGAACCTATTGAGTATGTTCTTGGGGTCGGATTTGATTTACGCAGAGATCGAACAACAGGAGTTTACAATCAGATACCTGTAACAGATACATTTAGGTATGTACCCTTGTTGGGATCCCTTAAGTCTATATTTAACAACAGTGAACTATGTGAATTATTCCTGCAGGCAAAACAACAAGAAGAAGGTACTTATAAAGACATAAGTGATGGTTCATATTTCAAAAGCAATGATTTGTTTTCAAAGCAAACACACGCTCTACAGGTTTAACTCTATTATGACGATTTTGAAACAGCAAATCCCTTAGGTTCAAAGAAGGGTATACACAAACTTGGTTGTATTTACTTCATATTGAGGAATGTAATTCTGTGCTGATGAATATTCATGTCATGGCACTTTTTCCTGCACAAGACCTGAAAAATATGGATTTGATGCAATACTAAAACCTCTCACTGATGATCTTAAAATACTGCAAATGCAAGGGATAGAAGTGCCTTTCTCTGACTCACCATTGCTAGGATCTGTTATTCAAGTAACTGATGATAATCTGGGTTTACAGAGGCTGTTTGGTTTTGTTGAGTGTTTCAGCGCAACATACTGTTGTAGGTTTTGTTTAACTACTAAAGAAGATTTACAGTCCGTCTTCACTGAAGATGACCCAGGTATGGTTTTTCGTACTAAAGAAACCCATGCAGAATATTGTGCAGCTCAACAGGAAAATCCTATTTTAGGGTCAACATTTGGTGTCAAGAAGACATGCTTGCTCAATACACTAACATTTTTCCACACCTCTGATAACTACGCGGTGGACATCATGCACGATTTGCTTGAAGGTGTAGTGCAGTATGAACTGAAACTTGTATTTCAGTACCTTGTCAATAAGAAGTGTCTATCTCTGGAAACACTGTCAATGAGGATCCAAAGTTTCAACTATGGATATACTGAGAGACGGAACAGGCCAAGTGGTTTAACAATGGATGAGAGTAGCTAAAATCTTGGATTTAAGGCAATTCAGTCATGGTGTCTCTTGCGAAATGCTCCCCTCATTCTTGGTGATGCTGTTGAAAGAAACAACAATTATTGGAATCTGCTCCTCCTCTTGATTCAGATTGTGAATATTGTTTTTTCACCAATTATTACAAATGGTATGACATATTATTTGAAGCATTTAATCATTGATCACCACAAGCTGTTCAAATCTTTGTTTCCTGACAGAAGCCTTATTCCAAAGCATAATTTTATGATACATTACCCAAGGTGTATTCGAAAAATAGGTCCACTCCTCCATGTATGGGCAATGTCGCAGATTGCCTCTCCAGAGTCGTCATCGGAGCCGTCCAGTTGGGCCTGGACTATACCCGTATGGCGGCGGACCAGGTCAAAGACCCCGGCGTCCAGGCCCTGAAGGAGGAGGGCGTGGGGCTGCGCTTGGAGGACGTGGTGTTCGCGACACGGGCGTTACTCTCCTGTGTGACGTCTCCACGGGCCTGCTGCAGCCAGTCATTCCCGCCAGTTGGAGGCGCTCCGTGTTTGAGGCAGTGCATGACCTGTCACACCCCGGCGGTAAGCCTTCGGTGCGCTTGGTGGCCGCGAAGTTCGTCTGGCGGGGGCTGAAAAAGGACGTGAGGACTGGTGAGTGCGTGGCTGGTGAGTGCGTGGCTTGTCAGCATGCTAAGGTGCACCGCCACACGAAGGCCCCTTTAGAACGTTTCCTGGTGCCTGAGAGGAGGTTTGACCACGTCAACATCTACCTGGTTGGTCCATTACCCTCCTCTCAGTGCTTTTCCTACCTCCTCACCATGATGGACAGGACGACCCGTTGGCCGGAGGCAGTCCCTCTCGTGTCAACATCGGCGGCTGACATAGCCCGGGCTTTCATTGCGACGTGGGTGTGTCGGTTTGGCACCCCGTCAGACATTTCCTCGGACCGGGGTTCACAGTTCACTTCCAAGCTCTGGAACGCCGTGGTGAGTGGTTTGGGGGTTAAGCTTCACAGGACTACCGTTTACCACCCTCAGGCTAACGGCCTCTGTGAACGGTTCCATCGCTCCATGAAGGCGGCCCTCAAGGCGGCCCTCAAGGCTGGCCTGACGGACGGTAATTGGGTCGACAAGCTGCCTTGGGTGATGCTGGGCCTGAGGACCGCGCCTAAGGAAGATATGCAGTGCTCCACAGCCGAGATGGTCTACGGTCAGCCGCTGAGGGTTCCGGGGGATTTCCTCCCCAAAGCATCGGCTCCCTGGTCGGCGACGGCCCAGCGGGCTTTCCTGCAGGACGCCGCTGAGGCCTTTGCTCCGATCCCCACCGCTCGGCACGGAACTCAGGTGTCCCGTACACCCGTACACCCCAGCACGTGCACTCCGCTCTGCATCAACCAAACGGCTCGCTGCACCCTCGCTGCGAAGGGGACCCAAGTTCCTATCAGCAAAAACACGTGGGTTTGCTATCCTGGCTCCAAAATGGTGGAATGAGCTCCCCATTGACATCAGGACAGCAGAAAGCTTACACACCTTCCGGCGCAGATTGAAAACTCATCTCTTTCGACTCCACTTCGAGCAATAGAACTATTAACAAAGCACTTATATACTAATAAAGGACTGGCTTACCTAAAGCCAGTTGAGTAGCACTTGAAATGTTTTTGATCTATGAAACCTGATGTACTTATATGATTCTGTTTTCTTCAAGTTTGTATTTTGTTGGTCGAACGCACTTATTGTAAGTCGCTTTGGATAAAAGCGTCAGCTAAATGCAATGTAATGTAATGTCCCGGGTCCCCGTGGTGCTCCGCTCGGCAGGGCATGTTTTCATCTGACATGACGCACACAGAGGCCCCCTGCAGCCCCCTTACGATGGGCCTTTCCGGGTCTTGGAACACGGGGACAAGCACTTGGTGGTCGACCTGGGTGGCGGGGCCGAGCACGTCTCGGTGGACCGGGTGAAGGCTGCTCACCTGGACTTGGACCAGCTGGTGGTGCTGGCTCGACCTGCGCGACGGGGCCGCCCCCCGGCATCGACCCCTGTCACAGAATTGGGGCCTGCGGTTCCGGTCCCATCTCTTCCAGCGGCCGCCCCTTCAGAGGTCGCCTCCCTGGCTCCCGTTCTTCGGAGTCGGGGTGGTCGGCTTGTCGTTCCTCCCCGCCGCACAGACTTTGTGTATGAGTGAATTCTGGGGGGCTTGTGTGGTGACAGTTACGGGACATAATTCACTGAGTCATATAGTGTGTGTTGCACCACGGACGAGTTATTGAGTGCACCGGTGTTGTTGTTAGTCTAGACTCTAGCTTGACATGAGTAGCGAGCAGATGTGCGTCCCTTGTCTTTATACGAATGGATAATAAAGTGTGGAGTTCCATACTGAACACACCGCCTCTGACTCCCTTTCATCGGCTCTACAACCTCAAACATTAAAACTAGGGCTATCAGTCGCTAAAAATATTTAATCGCATGATTGTCCATAGTTAATCGCGATTAATCGCAAATTAATCGCACATTTTTGATCTGTTCTAAATGTACCTTAGAGGAATATTTTTCAAGTTTTTAATACTCTTATCAACATATGAGTGGACAAATATGTTTTATGCTAATGTTTATTATCATTTGAGCAATGACAAATATTCTCATGAAGATTAAACACAACATCTTCTGAACATTACAAATATTTGCCTCAATTCAACCTGGAACCTCTCTCATACAATAACAATACAAAAGGTCTCTCTCTCGCACACCCTCCCGGTCCTCCCGATGGCCAGTCAGGGCCTGCTGGTGAGCGTGGAAGTGTGGTCTGCCACAAGCGGGCGGCAGGAGCGGGGCTGTCAGCATCAGCTTGTAGATGGTATTTTAAACTCGATGCGCTCTGAAACTACAGGGCGGCCGAGGACAAAAAATACACATGCATTAATCGCGTTAAAATAATTAGTGGCGTTAATTTTTTTTTGCGTTGACGCGACAGCCCTAATTAAAACAAATACAGAGTTACGTGTTTCTGTACTTCCTCTAAGAAGAAAGGACAGTAAAAGAAGAGCTCTGTGGCTTCAGGCTTGATCGCCTTTCAAATGACAGCGTTGGTTTCCCCAAAAGTGGGTGGGGCTGTAAAGTGACGTAGATTTTACTCTCATCTATTATTCAAAACCATTCTATTTATTCTAACGTAAATTACATGCCAGTGTTTTATCTTTTTATTTAGCGATTTGTTTTTGCAAGTTTAACTGGGAATAATGGCTTGATTTTGTTCTCAGCAGGGGACTTTGACAGAGGATTTTGAAAAGAATACACAGTAAAACTACTTCAATGTATTGTTAGTAGTAGGCTAATACAAAGTCAAACAGTATCAATTTCATTAAGAAAAAAGAATTGTTATCATTCATCAAAGATAGCAGAAAACATGCAGTACTATGGAGGATACAAAGTACACAGTAAAAGTACTTTTATTTCTGGTAGCAGTCAACTAGTACCGAGTCCAACAGTATCAGTTTTATTCAGAACTTGTTGTAAAAAATATTTGTATTACTCATTGAATATAGCAGGAAAGAAAATGAAGAGCAGCTGATTTGAAAAGACAAACTCGAGAGACGGCTGATTGACCGCGTGCAGAATCGCTGTATAGTTTAAATCTCCTTAGTTACAATGTTGTCCATTTTACCCATAGGCTTATTATATTTACAGCCCCTAATAACATACATTTTCTGGGCTCAATATGTGTCTTGGCTGTTTTCGTTGTGATCGCTAAATTCAGCTTATAATATTATCTCTATAACACTGACCCAGATCGCTGGATCGCTGGATCGCTAGAAACACCTGCTATCAGACTGGCAAGGTCTGTTCCATGCTTTGCTCAACCTCCCGCCTTCCCAATGGACTCAGTAGCGCCCCCTGCTGCCGTGGAGCATGTGTGAGTGTGTTTGAGCCATAGGTTTGATCACAACCATGGTGGAATATTACTGCCAAAAGTCACGTGAGTGAGTCATGTGACTTTTGGCAGTAATATTCCCCGAGAAGAAAAAGTTTTGTACTTGTAAAAAAAAGTTTTGTAGCTACTTGTAAAAAAAGTGATGTACTTGTACAAAAAAGTTGTGTACTTGTAAAACCTATGCTGAATTTGTCTCTGAAACATGATTTATTAGAAAAAATGTATATGTTTGTTTGATAGATACGTTTTTACTTTGCAAAACTAAATGCATTAGTTTGTGTTTGTTAGTGAATCATGAGGCATTTGTAAAACCTGTTTAGTTTGTTTAGTGGAGTTATGGCAGGAAATGTGCTCCATTCTTTCACACACACATACGGGTATTGGGCCGAGGGCGACACCGTACTTCCGGTATCCGCCATTTTACGCAAGGTGCAAGCAGGCCGAGGGTTTAGCCATAGGCTACACCGTCTAGGTTTTGCTAAGCTTCCTGTACTGAATATCATAGTCTATTGCCTTTATCAATATCTAGTCAACTCTAAAATACCACATATATGCAATGGCATGATAATATTATTGTGACAAGTGGGGTATTCACCTGGTGTTTCCAGGAATTAGACGTAGATGCTGCGAAAATCGACGAAGGCCACTTTCGAGGGTCGTTTTTCCATACATCTGCAGGCAGTCTGTAAGGGCAATCCGACAACCCACACAGCTCTAGCTTATGCTGGTAACGACCTAGAGCACACCCCTCAAGTCCAGAGATGTAATCCGAAGACATGCAGCGATTTCTTCGGTCGTTAATTCAGAAAAAAAACCTAGTGCGCTCTGCCTGGCTACGTTAGCTAGCTGTTTATATTTGCACCTCCAGGATATTTGCACCTCCAGGAAAATGGCGTATTTATATATATATATATATATATATATATATATATGGCGCGCGTTGCATGTAGCTCGTGACGTCACTGTGTGTGAAAGATATGACAGACATAATAATAATAATAATAATAATAGATTTAATTTGTTAGCGCTTTTACAGGTGCTCAAAGACGCTTTACAGATATAGTGAAGGGAAAAGGAAGGAACAACAAATAAATATATAGTAAACAATCACACATTAAAAGCCAGATTGAAGAGGTGAGTTTTTGTACGTTTTTTGAAGGTGGTGAGGTCAGTGCAGTCTCTGATGGGTTGGGGGAGTGAGTTCCAGAGGGAGGGGGCAGCGACGGAGAAGGCTCTGTCCCCCCCAGGTCCGGTGATTGGTGCGGGTGGGGATGGATAGGAGGTTGGCTTCTGATGAGCGGAGGCAGCGGGAAGGGGCGTGGTGGTGCAGCAGGTCTGTGAGGTAGGGGGGGGCCTGATTGTTGAGGGCTTTGTGAGTAATGAGGAGGACTTTGAAGTTGATTCTTTGACGGACGGGGAGCCAGTGGAGGTTCTGGAGGACGGGAGTGATGTGGTCTCGGGAGCGGGTGTGGGTGAGGAGGCGGGCAGCAGAGTTCTGGATATGTTGGAGTTTATTGATTAGGTTGGATGGTATGCCGTAGAGGATGCTATTGCAGTAGTCGAGTCGTGAAGTGATGAATGCATGAATCAGGGTTTCAGCAGCAGAGGAGGAGAGTGATGGGCGAAGACGGGCAATGTTTTACTGTAACAGAGAGGGCGGGACACGGAGGAGCTGCGAGACAGCAGTGGTTGAGACAAAGTGGTTTAAAACATGGTTTTTAACTGGCGTTAACGGTCAGGGAGTGAAGAGCAGTTGAGAGCGGTTGAGAGCCGTTTCTGTGACTGCGCCCACTGCTGCTCTTCTGAGAGGAACCGCTCTGACAGCTCTCTCTAGTCTCCACTGGGAAACAGCTAAAAGTCCTTCTGGAGGTAAGCAACGCTACACAATTACACCCAGTCTGAGAGTAAAAGGTTTCTCGAAGGTTCCTTTTGCTTTCTTACAACGTTACGTTAACGTGCTCCTACAATATTTTTGTATAATACTATTACACCCTGAGCGTACATGTACACAATAGCGATCGTTCACTGTTTCAACTGGCATGCTGTGGCATTTAACCTCATCATCACACACACACACACACACACACACACACACACACACACACACACACACACACACACACACACACACACACACACACACACACAGCAGTGGTGAGGATATCAGCCTGCCACTGACGTTCAACCAGAAAACATCAGCCGTTGTTAACAGTTAGCACGCAGAGCTCACAGCTCCTCATATCTGTTCAGAAACTGGACAAAAGTTAAACAAGTACAAACCACAGACTGTCTGTGTCACGGCGAATACAGTCGCTGGTTTATTTATGTCTGTAGGCCGTTGTTGTGAACTTGTGAGTGTGGACGGAGTAGGCCTATATACAACGTTAGCTTAGCCTGGTCGACCCGATCTTCATTCAGAAAACAAGCATTTTAAAAGTGTGTTTGCCTGCCGTCTGTCTGCAGACTTGTCAAGCATTAATTCATTGTTTTTACCAACCGGTATCAGTATGTTGTTACTTCGGCATCATTCAGAAACGTGTATTACTATTTAATCACGGTAAAATATGTTCATTTTGTTGTAGTTGTAGCTCCCGAGCCAGCGCGTCTTGTTTGAATGATGCGAGTAAACACAGCTGGCAGCCGTGGTGAAACCATGGGTGAAACTCGAGCGTTTAGAGCGATGGGAGCGAACAACGACCCCTGATAGAACTTGCGAGAATGTGTATAAATATAGGTACATTTTCATAACAAAACAATGGGGTTGCTAAGCCGTTGCTAGGCCAATTGTTGGAGTTGCTATAGCAACTCCAAGCTACCCCTGGTGCCGCCCCTGTTTAGAACCGTTTAGAACCGATAAAAAATGGGCGATTAACTATGGACATCATGCGATTAATCGCGATTAAATATTTTAATCGGCTGACAGCCCTAAAATATATACATAAACGGAAAATGTTGCATTTTACAACAGTATTTAAAGGATTTTCTGATTGTTATTATTTATAGTGAATGTTTATTTACCAACAGCTTCACATGTTCTATCAAAACCCAGGAAATTCCAACGTTTGGAATATTTGAAATTGGTATACTATAGAGGTTTGAAAGAATACCTCTGTTTGAGTCAGATACTCCTCCCACCTTTTGGGTGTCAACAGGCAGAGCACAAAGATGAGGCAGGCCTTCTCATAATTTGGACTGTGGGAGGGGATAGAACCAAGGCAACCAGCACATGAACAAGTAACTTCCAGTCTACACACACACAGGGCAGAGGGAGGATCAGACAACACAGATTCACACACAGGAGCTGTTTGACAAGGTACAGGAGGCTCCTTCTGACACACTCTGACAGCTGAGGAAAAGTAAACTTCAAACATAAAGGAGGACCTGCTCAGAAGTCAAGAAGACTCATTGGAAAAAGGACACTGTTGCTTGGATCCACACACACATTTCTTCTTATTTTACCGGTGAGTGTTGGAGTGATCAGTACGAGTGATGGTGTGATTTTTTCTTCCCTCCCTCCCCTCTGTGTGTTTCAAATCTATTTATACGAACGGTGGCTTTAGAAATATGCTAGTGCTGTGGTTCACTATCAGAGCGCTTGTTTTAGATGCAGCTGAGACAGAAGGGACAGGATTCACGGATGTATTTGTTCTCAATGTGGTAGAGTGGAGTTTTGACAGGATGTAAAGGGGCAACACCCTTAGTCACGGAGCAGCTACAAGAACACACAATCCAATAATAATTATCTCAGGAAACTGGTAATACATTGAAAGAAGGGAAACGTTAAAGTATATGAGGTACTATTCTGCTGGAAAAAGGCTGTAGTAATTAACCATAGCCACATTTTTGTCCAATGACGTTGCACCTGTCACATGAGCCCGGTCTGACTTCAGTTAACTATTTCTTGTGTTTGTTTTACTTTAGCAAAAAAGGGAGTTAGCATTGCTTCCCACTAGACCAAAAGATTGTCAATGCAAAAAAAAGCGTTTTATTGTAAATGGAAAATGTGGTGTGTGTATATGAGTATAATACAGGAGGCAAAAAAAGGCGTGTTACAGACCTGGACAGCTGGACATATCTTGTCTTTTAAAGGGCCAGTCCACCCAAATTCTAACCAACTAACTGAATTACTTTGGTGATTGTGTAACTCTTGGAGCTCTGCGACTACCTCTATGCAAGGAACTTGTTTTTTCCAGAGAAAATGTGTCTGGGAAAATAGTTCACAATGTTTTCTGTACAGAGTAACATAGAAGCAGTTTCTGAAAAAAAGGCTCTTGAAAGGTAAAATGGCTATTGATAATTTAATTTACCAACCCTTTGAAGTTAAAGGTCCCATGTCATGCTTTTCCGGTTATTACCCGTCCCCTTTTGTGTTATGATGGTTTTTCTGCATGTAAACGGTCTGCAAAGTCACAAACCCTCAAAGTACACCCTGTAGCGAGTAAAACTCTAACACAGAGAAAACCTGTCTATGCTGCCCCAGAACGCCTCGTTGGAGATTTCTATTTTTCCATTGTTTGCTTCCTGGGTACATTGACGTGCCCATACCCACATTGATCAATCAGTGGAGCTCCTCACACACAGGGGGGGGTGCTAGTGGAGCCTAGCAGCGGCAAAACTGTGGCGCGCTTACACTGTAGGCGTTTGGGGCTGTGGGTGCTAGTGGAGCCTCGCAGATGGGGGTGCTGTTAACACCAAACTTTTTTATTTCAGAAGTGGCTAAAATGTAGGATGTGTGTTTAGCTATTTATTATTTTTTATTGGGAGTGTTTCCATTTTGTTAATATGCTGTTAATAAGCTCTTTACTGTATTGCCTGCCTGTGTTTCCCAACTAAGCTGTGTCTGGTGCCTTGCCCCTGCAACAGGTTAACTCATGATACTCGTATGACTGCACCCTGTTTCTGTAAGCTTCTGTTACCAAGCAGGTGATAGTGGTGGAAAGTTACCAAATGATGAGGTACTCTACTTGAGAGCCCAATCTGCTCTGATTGGTTAGCTGGGGATTTGGAAACTTTGGGATTTCAACCTTTGTAGACCATTTACATGCATAACAACCTATATAACACACTACTGTACAGGAAAGGGTAAACCCCAAAAAGCATAATAGGGCCGCTTTAATACATCATTATTAATAATCCAAGAACATAAATAAATGTTTTTTTTATTCATTTGATTCAAACCATACTACTCTAGGCCCAGATAACACTAGAAAGCAAATTTCAACAAAATCATGTTCAACCCAGAAATGAACCCAGCTCACACTGTCCACTCCTCACAGCAGCGAGCCGCACAACATCCCGCCAACATGGCACCAAGACCCCACGCAGCATTCTCATCTGTTTGTCTTTACTGGTGTCATTTTCTGGTTGCTAACGCCATTGTAACACAGAAACACTGATGTTCCGCTGTAACGGTGGTGGACTCATCAGTGCACAGTAGGCTCACAGGGAGGGGGGGGGGGGGGGGGGCAGGAGCTCCAACAAGCTGTTTAGGACAGAGAGTGAATACACAGACTATACAGAGATGCTGTATGAGAAACCAATGTGAGTTTGGAAAATTGCACAATATAAATCTATTCTAGTAAACCTCAACAATGGAATTATGATCAGTAGAAATGGCCATGACATGGGACCTTTAAGGTTTTATAAGTTATTACATGAATCCCACCTTGTACTCTTAGGTTCCTATGTAAAATGTGTTGGCCACAGTCCAGCGGGTATATGCTTATCACCATATCCCATGTCTTATTATGCTGCTGCAACACAAACATTTCCTAAATTAGGATCAATAAAGTACTTGTCTTAAATATACCATAAAAAAGTATCACCTCTCGTCAATTCATTAACAGGAGCAGGACATTTTAACTGAAAAAGATTTACGACAGAGTGTAAAGTATGGTATACTGCCCTACATTTTATAACAAAGAACTGGGTTTAAAGTGAAACAGAGGTGATGCTCTTATTATCAGAGAAGAGGCATTCTAGGCCAGTGGCCCCATTAGGTGCGGGCCATCCAATGATGTTTAAAAAGCTCTCGGGGTGCGGTGGGAGTCCCAGGCCCGGGCCCATCATGATCCCCCCTCGCTTTTAGGCCAGGCCCGGAAGCAGGCTATTCTCATCCAGCATTGTGCTGCCAAAGTATTCTAACTCTGTCCATTGTGTCCGAATGCTTTCCATGACTCTCAGCGATTTTAGTGGGTCTGCACCTTAAATCCCTTCCATTATAGAGCGGCAGCGATTTGCTGCGTTTGCTTTTGTATTCAGTCGGCCCGTCCCTCTCACCCCTCCCGCTAACATTTGACTTTTCAGCTAACGTTACTACTTTTGCACTGAAACACTGAATACATGTGGGTGTCGCCATGTTCAGATCCGAAAGGGCTCCGTATGGTCACAGCCAAAATAATTCACGATGATTATTTAATCGCGATGGTCCTAGATCCAACCATGAAAAAGTTAATGTAGCATCAAACTGCTGCTAATGTCCTGAGTGCACTTGTTTTTTAAAATACAATCTTTTTTACTACATAAACTTACTACTGCAATGTTTGTAGTCTCTATTTGCATTCACACTCTGAAGTGATTAAGGGCTTTTATTGATGGCACATCATTTATTTATGACCCTTACAATTTGTTGAATCATGAGATAAAGAAACAATGAAATGCCGGGCTCCAATGTGTTGAGTCATTTATCCAAACTATGGGTGAAGATCCAACCACAAGCTGCTCTGTTAGACATTTGCAAAATGTGGAACATGACAAAATACATGCTTGCCAAATCATCTCTCAACATGGTATTTATTTAGAGAGACTCTGCTTCCAAATAAGGAAATGGTGACCAAGCAGACCCCCTTGAAAACGAGATGGTGCATCTCAAGGGGTTTATCCCAATAAATACAATTTCTATATACACAACATGGTATTTTTAAATGTTTACATCCACTTTTTAAAAGAAGTAATGAAACAATAGATATGTCACCCCAGTAAGAGTGCTTTTTCTTCTCAGTATTCTAGGAAGACGGCTTCATGGGTGAAAGATGAATCCCCGGCTGTCGGGCGACTGTTCAAGTGATTCTTCTGCAATGGAGGATGTTTCCCAGCACACCCAGTGACTCCCTCCATCGCCTCCGCCTCCAGTGATGTGAATGCGGAAAGCCTAGGATGGAAGACCCACCAAGTGCTGATCTGAGGCACCGGAAAAACGATCTTGACCGCCAACACCAACTCCCCTCCTTCCTTGCGAGAAGAAGCACAACTAGCTGCTTTGCCGCCATCACCAACCAGACAAGGACCACCGCCAACGGGTGACAAGACTTCCAGGATGTTCGTGAACTTCCGCCGGATACGAAAGTGCCAGTTTATGCAGCTGATGACCACCTGCCTGGTGCTGTCGGTGGTGATGGTTTGCTGGGAGCAGCTGGACAACAGTGTGGTCAGCCACGTCAAGTCCTACTCCTACCGCTACCTGGTCAACAGCTTCACCTACGTCAACAAGAGCCTCACCATAACCCGGGAGCAGGCCAAAAGCTTCAGCAACTTCCCCTACCTGCTGGACCACACGGATAAATGCGTCAGCAAGGATGTCCTCCTGCTCCTCTTCGTCAAGACCTCCCCAGAGAACATTGAGCGGCGGAACGCCATCAGGTCAACCTGGGGTAATGAGACCTACATCCAGAACGCCCTGGGAGTGACGGTAAAGGTGGTGTTCGCCTTGGGAGCGCCTCAGGCCAGGAACAAGGTTCCCTCGTGGAGCAAGAGATTTGGCTTTCAGGAGCAGCTCATCAAGGAGGACGGTCTCCACGGTGATTTGATCCAACAGGACTTCTTAGACTCCTTCCACAACCTGACTCTGAAGCTGATCATGCAGTTCCACTGGACTCATAACCACTGCGCTCACGCCCGCTTCCTCATGACCGCTGATGACGACATCTTCGTCCACATGCCGAACCTGGTGAGCTACCTGCAGGACGTGAGCAGCAGAGGGGTCACAGACTTTTGGATTGGCCGAGTGCACAGAGGGGCGCCGCCAATCCGCAGCAAAGACAGCAAGTACTACGTGTCGTATGAGATGTACCAGTGGTTGTCGTACCCCGACTACACAGCCGGGGCCGGGTATGTCATCTCCAGGGACGTAGCGGACAAAATCTACCATGCCACACTGACCCTAAACGCCTCTCTTTACATAGACGATGTGTTCATGGGCATCTGTGCCAATGCTGTTGGCGTGTCACCGCAAGAGCACGTCTATTTCTCAGGCGAGGGCAAAGCGCCCTATCACATGTGTATCTATAACCAGATGATGACCTCGCATGGTCACGTGGAGGATATCTACAACCTGTGGAAGGTGGCGACGGATCCGCACGTGAAGCAGAAGACCTCTGGACTCATAGGGAGGCTTCACTGCGCAGCCGTGAAAATAGCTCTCCTTTGTAAACCGTACTATTTTAACACCTACCCGTGCAAAGCAGCCTTTTTGTAGTACTATGTCAGGTTGCATTTGCAGACAGAGAGGAAGTGTGTCATAGATCATAATGCAAGAAGGACCATGGTTGCAAATATTACCTCAGTCCTTCAGTCGGACACCCATGTGAAAACACTGGAGCCTGTGTTATGTGTTTCCCGAGTCAAAGACACCACATGATTCCTGTTGTTCTTTGTTGTGTGTGAGATCTCCAACACTTCAATGACAACTAGTTTTAAACTTTAATAAAACTGGCTTTGCATTTACAGCAGAATGAGTTCTGAATAGTTTTTTTGAAAAGGTGCTGTTTACATGTAGTCACACCATGCTCAGAAATTGAACAAGACTATATTGAGTATGATAAGCAGAAAATAATACGATGCAAAGTCTTGAAATGTGGTATGCATATGTTTCGGGTAAGTATCTAACAGTACAGCTTTGCAATGCTTTTTTAACCACATGAAAGATTGCACAATATTCAAAGTGTCTACTTTTGAAGAAGCTAAGAAAAACACAGAAACTTTTCTAACATACCATTATGTTTATATTTTTTATTTAAAACTTGTTTTGAGTTCCAAATACTTAATTGTGCTCCTTCTAGGTACAACCATTTTTTATCGTATTGTTTTTAGTTATTGGGCACATGCGACGACTGATTATACTATTAATTTATTTTTCTATTTAGGAACAAACTGTGGTCCTAAAGACAAGTACATTTTTCATTTAAGCCCACAAAAACATTTAAAAACTTGGTATTTACCTAATTCAAACTCCAATAGGAAAATGCAGAAGTAACACATTTTTGAGTTCCTGATATGTAAGTAGGTCAGTGTCAAATCTAAAAATGTCTCCATGTCATAATGTGGGAAATTCCTCACAGTGATGTCGAACAGATGTCACAGACAACATTTCCTGTGCTGCAAATAACAATGATGTATATTAAGAAGCGCAAAAAAGTGTGGACTCTTTTTTTGTAATTAACTTTGTGAAAAGGTTTTTTAATTAAATAAATTCTCCCAAGTTAAAGTCAAAGTGTTTATTATTTTAATTAGTGTTAGTACTTGCAGGCATCAATAATGTCAATTGGTTGGCCAATAATAATAATGATAAATTCCATTTATTGAATGCTTTTCTAAATGCGCCTTACAACAGTACAATACAAACAAAGAAGAAATGAATTAAATGAGATATACACAACAGAAAGCATTATGAACTGGAGGAGTAATGATGTGGGGGAGGGGGTTTAACAGGGAAATGCAAATCTGAAGGGCTCGGTTTTGAAGGCTTGTTTGAAATATGATAGGGTTGATGACTGTCTGAGAGGAGGGTGCAGCAGTAGAGACAAGACTTTAGGAAGCAACTCTTCAAGAAGTAAGGCAAGGCAAGTTTATTTATATAGCACCTTTCAACACAAGGCAATTCAACGTGCTTTACAAACAATGAAAAACATTACAAAATGGCATTTAAAAACAGTTATTAAAAAGCAAAGATAATAAAATAAACATTAAAAGAAAGAATAGAGTTGCAGCGGACCTGCAGGTTTCTGGGAGTTTGTTCCAGATATTTGGAGCATAATAACTAAACGCTGCTTCTCCATGTTTAGTTCTGACTCTGGGGACAGAAAGCTGACCAGTCCCTGAAGACCTGAGAGATCTGGATGGTTCATAATTTAGCAGGAGGTCAGAAATGTATTTTGGGCCTAAACCATTCAAAGCTTTATAAATCAGCAGCAGTATTTTGAAATCTATTCTTTGACACACAGGAAGCCAGTGTAAAGACTTCAGAACAGGAGTGATGTGATCCACTTCCTTAGTGTTAGTGAGGACTCGAGCAGCAGCGTTCTGAATTAGCTGCAGCTTTCTTATAGATTTTTTAGTGAGACCTGTGAAGACACCATTGCAGTAGTCCAGTCTACTGAAGATAAAAGCATGGACAAGTTTTTCCAAATCCTGCTGTGACATTAGTCTTTTAATCCTAGATATGTTCTTTAGGTGATAGTAGGCTGATTTAGTAACTTTTAATGTGACTGTTGAAAGTAGTCACATAACCCCCCCGTCAAACTACAACATGTTGTTTTTATACTACTGGTTAGCTTAGCTGAGCCTTAGAGCACAAAGACTGGAAACATCTAGCTCGGCTCTGAATCTACATCCGCCTACAAGCTCCTATTGACAAGTTGTAAAAAATGGAGGCTCGAAAACGACACATTGTGGCTTTTACAAACGGGTTGCAATGTCAATAGAGTGGTGCGGTGACGAGTCCTAAAACCGGAAGGGAAATAAGGTCTGTGGTTGACACAAATTTAAGAGACGGATCACGTTTTCTTCAACGACATTAAATACATCAGCTCTGGTGATTTTTGAAGAGTTTACGTGTCTGAAAAGCGATGGTTGTTAACAAGTGGCTGAATAGGACTACAGAAGTTGTCGAGGACGTTGTACGTCATTACGCCAAACGATTCCCCCGATCTCAATTTTTTTTCAAAACAGGGAACAAATGGTTAATTTAGGGAACAGACATTATCATTTATTGCTAAAAGTCAAGATGAATAACCATTACCTACAGTGCTGAATTCAAACTTTCTCTTTAAAACAACAAAAGGAACATATAAACACAACCTAACTTACTTAAAGGCAGCCAGAAAGATCAGACTTGTTTTTTTTTGGGGGGGGGGGGAGATGTTTAGTTGCTGCAGTTAAATTATCTTCTACTTCTGGTCCACTGAAAAGTGTGTTCACAGTCATAAGTGTGTTTGTTTTACACTTTGACCACATAGCTTTAGAAAGGAAGCGAAACACAATGAAAAGTACATGCAGAACAGATGTGTGTGAGATGCAAATCATTCAAATGTTTGCCCTTCCTCTCCACAGCAACAGTTTGCATAGCAGCAGTGCGGGTGGAGGTGATGCACAGGCCTCATTACTGTGCAAGTGCAAACATAGTGCATGAAGGTACTCCACTATTTACTAGCCAAACAGCTTTATGACTAAAGGCATGGACTCTCTCAGCGTGTGAGCTGGAATACTGCTCACCATGATTTGTTTTCCCTCATCTGACATTTGATATGTTGAGCCAAAAATACCCCTGGCATCGGCGTCTGATCCATGGAGGCATTTGGCACACCGCTAACACTAACAACTCTGGTTACTTCTGGTCCTGTGTCAGTGCTCAATGTCATCCACCTCCACAGAAAAAACTAAACTGAAACAACAAAATGATTTTTCCATTGTGTGAAGGATTAAATAAAAAATACAGAACCCTTATTCATGTTTCCAATATCAGTAACAACCAAGTTTCTTCTCTGAGAATATTTAATGTTTAGTCTCAACTGTGTGAATTATTTCTTTCTTTTGACATCCTTAGGTCAACGCATCTCTCTCTACACCTCGACTTGCTGTGAGTTGTCGATATGTTTATTTTCTCTGTAATGTGATGTTGCCTGGATTAGCTGTTTTCCAAACAGCTGCTCTGTTTCCAAGGCAACACATAAAGAAGAATTCACACAAAGGATTTAGACAGGCCTAAAAACACAAGCAGCTCCCTGCCAATGTTCACAAACTTGTTTTAATATAGCAAGATAAAGATGATTAAAATGTGATTCTATTCATTTAAATTACAAAATCTGATAATTTAATGTGTAATATGGGAGATGTTTAGTCTAATTTCCCTCGGAGATAGAAAGGGTTTTGTTATTTTTAGATTAACTAAATTGATCATTAGAGAGGTGGCCTGTGAGGAGTCGCTGACTTTAGTCATCAGAACAATGAAGCTCATCTTTAGTCCCCTCCTGAGAGGTGGCTTAGCAAAAATAATTGTGCTGAGGAAGTTGACATGCAAAATATAATTGCACACGGCACTGGTCAATGTGCCAGCTAAACCCCACAGGCATGCTATAACTATAGCTTATTATAAAAAGGACTTGAGAGAGATGTTAACATTTATAATTGGCAAAACACAAAAGTTCATATTATGTAAATAGGTAAAATCCAGTGACTTTAAACTGAATAGTTTGACATTATTGTACAATTATTTGCTTTATAATCAAGACTTTAAAAAAAGAACATTGATACCCCTCTTAGACATGTAGGCCTATGCTAAATATGTAGATATAACTAAAAGATGGTTAGCTTAGCTTAAAGACTGGAAACAGCTAGCCTAGATGTGTCTCAGACACTTTTGCTACTGGCAGACAGTGTCTGACGGAAGCAAAAGTGTGTTTTTAAAAACACAGATGTCAAAATTGTGTTTTTAATAAATGTATTCGCTAGTGGAGAGAGAAATACGGAGCCCTGGACGGTTCATAGAGAAAAATAAATAAAACGAGGCCACACTTTATTAATTTGTGCGCACGATATACTTTCTCGTTCGCACGAGATACTTTCTTATGGTAAAACACATCGAACTGCCTGATTATTACGCCATATTATTAGTTTTATGAAGAATATGTCCGGTCGCCAGGGTGTGTGTGTGTGTGTGTGTGTGTGTGTGTGTGGGGGGGAGCATTTGTTTATGATAGTGTCGTTCGTTCCGGTGCACTCCGGCAGGACTATAGGAATACACATATAACTATGGAGAACCAGATTTGTGTTCATGGTAATTTGAAAACAAATGCCGGTGTTGTCGGACACACACAAACACACCGAACACACACACACACACACACACACACACACACACACACACACACACACACAAAGAGCGGAGCTGAGCACAAACACACACACGTCATGCGCCCTGATGACCGGACATCTCCTTCATAAAACGAGTAATAGGGGGAATACTCTGGTAGTTCGATGTGTGTAGAGGTGTGTGTGGTTAAACGTAGCAGCCTCGATCTCTATTCAGCTGTTCTAATGAAGGGAAACGCAGTGAAGTAAACAGTAAAAGACACAGCTCTTTGCACCCTGCTGAAAAAAACAGCTTAGACCAACAAGCCAGTCAATATTAGGCTGGATTAGTTTGCTGGTTTAGAGGGGTTTTGGACACTTTAGCTGGTCAGGATAGCTGGTTTGGTCACAGTGGTCTAGCTGGTCACCATTAGCTGGTCGGGATAGCTGGTTTAGCTGGTCAAAGCTGGTGGTCACAGTGTTCTAGCTGGTATGATCTTGAGTAGAACTTTAGCTGGGATTACCGGTACTTCTTTTTTTTAACATTTTTATTTTATTAAACATTTTCAAGAGACAAAAACACACGGACAAGGACATGGCTCACACACATCACAAATAGGACAGGACATAACATGAAGGGTGGGGGGTAGGGCGATTACAGTGTCAGTTACATTTGATGTATGCATATGGCGTATTTATACATGATTTGCTTCATAATATAGGTATACTTCATTGTTTGACAGGTAAATAGATAAATAGTCAAATAAATAAATACATATATATGCACACATATGTACATATACACACACACACACACATCTCTTCCTTTTATGATTAATTCACCTATTCATCCATTCCCCATTTAATTTCACTTCTTTCATTATTATTACCGTTATTTTTCTGTTTCTTCATAGCTCATTTCTCTTTCTTTATATTTATTAATATTATTAATTAATATTAGTATATTTATTGTTGGCAGCTGAGATAGTTTGAGTCCAGGAAAGCACTTATCTTATCCCAAAGCCTGTTGTCTGGCTTAACCAAATATAACAGGGAGAAAGCAGCTTCTTCCATACTTAAGATGTTTAGGAAGTCCTCCAGCCATCTATTTCAATTGAAGCAGTTGGGCTTTCTGACTTTCCAGTTCATAAGAACGAGGCGTTTAGTTGAAAGGCATGCTAGGGCTATAAGTTTACTTGCAAATGTTGATGTTATGCCATTGAGCGGGGATCCCAGCAAACATGTAGCTGGAGTTAAGAGTATCTCTATGTTCAGGATCTCAGCGAGTGTATCTCCAACTACATCCATAGAGATTTTACAGCCTGACAGGACCAAAGACAATGTAAAAGGGTACCCACTTCCGCACAACCATGCCAGCATAGGCCTGAGAGTGTTTGATCCATCTTTTTGAGTTGACAGGGTGTGATGTATGCTCTGTGAAGGATTTTTAACTGTATTACTCTAAACCGGACACACTTGGAGATTGATGTTGAGTTCGACCAGATTCTGTCCCACTCAACTGGGGTAAGGGTGATGCCCAAGTCCTGCTCCCATCTTTTCTGTGACTGCAGATTAGTATTGGTGGTTGAGGTGAGGAGAAGTTTATATATACCTGAAATCATTCCTTTCTTGTTTGCAAGTCTTTTTAGGTTCATATCAAGGTGTTCATGACAACCTATCTTTATACCTTTTGATGTTAACTTTTTAATATTTGATTGTAATAGCATATAGGAGAGGAAGAGGGATTTATTCAGATTAAAATGTTCCATCAACACTGAGAACGGAGTTAACATATAGTTTTTTACTATTTTCCCAATGTGTTGTATGTCATGTGCTTGCATACTGTATGTATATTATTCAATGGGTTACCGCCTGCTGTGAATAGTGTGGTGGTTGTATTCTCCAGCCACCTCCCTTGTGTGTGTTTTCCCTTTCCCTGGCTGTGTGGGCGTGGTGCCTGTCACTCCTGGCTCCCGGCTCAAATCTCCACCTGCTGCAATCAGTTGAGCACCCTCCTCTGCGACACACCTGATTTCCATCAGCCATTACGAATGGCATATCAGCAGAGGCTCCACAACCTGTCAGCGCCAGATCGTTGTTTAACCCCAGTGGTAAAACTCTCAGCCTTCCTAGAAATAGTTACGATTTCCGCTACACCTGAATATTATTCTTACCTGTTCTTCTTGTGCTCCAGGACTACTCTCCAGTGGATTACTCTCCAGTGGATTACTCTCCAGCCGGATTACTCTCCATGCTCCTTCTCCTCCAAATAAAACCTTTGTAACCACACTGCCGTGTCCTGCGTTTGGGTCCTCTCAGATAACCATAACAGAACGATCTGGCCAGTATGGACCCAGCGGACACCGGCTACCAGGCCAAAACTACGGACGAACTCTGCCAAGCCCTGGCCAGTCAAGGCGCTCTCGTGGGGCATCATGATACAGTTCTCCGTGAGGCAATGGAGATTCTCCGGAACCTCTCTGTTAATGTGCAAAGGATCGGCACGCAGGTAGAACTGCTCACCTCACAGGCTTTTCCCCCGCAGCCCGCGGCACAGCCGACAGCCCCTCCCCCCCTCCTGCCACATTCCTCCATCAGCTACGAGAGGCTGTCATTCCCACACCTGAGCGATACGCTGGAGATGTGGGTATTTGTAGAGCCTTTTTGTTCCAGTGTACGTTAGTTTTTGAGCAGCAGCCTAGTACTTATCACACAGATGGGGCTAGGGTAGCATATGTAATGAGTCTGTTGAGGGGGAGGGCTTTAGATTGGGCTACAGCTGTTATGGAGAGCCAGCCACAAATTTGCTGGTCATATGATACTTTCATTTCCGAAATGAAAAAAGTTTTTGATCACCCGGTACGGGGGAGGGACGCTGCTAGGCGCCTTCTTTCTCTCCGGCAGGGCTCCCGTAGTGTAGCCGAATTTTCAGTCGAGTTTAGAACAGTGGCTTCCGACTCACACTGGAATAACGAGTCACTACAGGATGCTTTTCTTCAGGGGCTGAACGAAGCAATTAAAGACGAGCTAGCGGCTAGGGATGATCCAGGTAGCTTGGATAATTTAATTGCCACAGCCATTAAGATTGATAATCGCCTCAGAGAGAGACGTAGGGATAGGACTAGCCGTCACTCCAATCCCAGCGACTTCTCACTTGATCCCCAAATTGGCACTGCCACTACCCCAATCCCCCGATCTTTCCCGACTCCTTACTCAGTCTCATCCCATGGAGATGAGCCCATGCAAGTGGGAAGGGCCCGGCTCTCACCATCTGAGCGTGCTAGAAGGATCCATGCTGGGGAATGTGTTTATTGCAGCCAAACCAGTCATCTCGTTTCCTCCTGTCCTAGTCTGCCAAAAGGTCAGGCTCGTCAGTAGCTGTGGGGATTCTGGCGAGCCCTTCCTCCTCTCTCAATCCCCGACCCAGAACGCAGCTAGAAGCCATGCTTTGCTGCAACCAACAGTCCCTACCCCTGCTCGCCTTAGTGGACTCTGGGGCGGATGAGAATTTTTTGGACATTGACATTGCAGCTCAGGCAGGAATTTCCTGCGAAGTGTTAGATTCACCTCTTAGTGCTAATGTTCTAAACGGAAAATTCCTGGCCCAAGTCACTCACCGCACCAAGCCAGTAAACCTCATTATGTCTGGAAACCATCGTGAGTTTATTCAGTTTCACCTAATTTCCTCACCTCAGGCCCCCATAGTGTTGGGCCATCCCTGGTTAAGAACACACAACCCCCAGATTGATTGGGTAACTGGCAAGATCATTAGTTGGAGTTCTTTTTGCTTATCCTCATGCCTGCAGTCTGCCCTACCGCCAGCAGAGGCCGCCTCTCCACCACTCAAGATCGAGCCGCCTGACCTGTCATCTGTTCCCACTGAATATCATCACCTAGGAGAGGTGTTCAGTAAACAGCGAGCTCTTTCTCTTCCTCCTCATCGACCCTACGACTGTCCCATTGACCTCCTTCCCGGGGGCCCCTCTGCCTTCCTCACGTCTGTTCAACCTGTCTCGCCCTGAGAGAAAATCCATGGAGAATTACATCCATGACTCCCTGGCTGCCGGTGTCATTCGGCCATCCTCCTCCCCGGTCGGTGCTGGGTTTTTCTTCGTCTCCAAGAAGGACCGCTCACTGCGGCCCTGCATTGATTACAGGGGTCTCAATGCCATTTCTGTAAAAAACAAATACCCACTACCCCTCATTAACTCCGCCTTTGAACCCCTCCAGGAAGCCACCATTTTTTCCAAACTGGACCTCCGCAATGCCTACCACCTCGTCAGAATCCGAGAAGGGGACGAGTGGAAGACGGCCTTTAACACACCACTCGGTCACTTCGAGTATCTGGTGATGCCTTTTGGACTGACGAATGCCCCTGCAGTCTTTCAGTCGATGGTGAACGATGTGCTATGTGACCTCCTCAACCGGTCAGTCTTTGTCTACCTGGATGACATCCTCATATTCTCTCGTAACAAGGAGGAGCACATTATCCATGTCAGGCAGGTGCTGCAGAGACTCCTGGAGAACAGACTCTTTGTAAAGGCGGATAAATGCGAATTCCATGTAAACACAGTCTCATTCCTGGGCTACATCGTTGAGGAAGGAAAGCTTAGGTCCGACCCTGAGAAGATCCAAGCGGTGGCGGGGTGGCCCAAACCAACCTCAGTCAAACGGCTTCAACAGTTTCTGGGTTTCGCCAATTTCTATCGGCGCTTCATCAGGGACTACAGCAGAGTGGCGGGTCCTTTAACCAGACTCACTTCCCCCACAACTGGCTTTTCCTGGACCCCAGAGTGCGATGCAGCCTTTTCAGAGCTAAAGAGACTCTTCACCACTGCCCCTGTGCTCATCCACCCTGATTCCTTTCGCCAGTTTGTTGTGGAGGTCGATGCCTCCAACACCGGGGTAGGAGCAGTTCTTTCCCAGCGCTCGGAACGAGACCAAAAATTGCATCCTTGTGCATTTTTCTCTCGCCGCCTCACCCCAGCTGAGAAGAACTATGACGTGGGTAAGGGAGAGCTGCTGGCTGTCAAACTTGCCCTAGAGGAGTGGAAGCACTGGCTGGAGGGAGCTGAACTCCCTTTTATTGTATGGACGGACCACAAGAACCTGGCGTACATCCAATCTGCCAAGCGCCTTAACTCCCGTCAGGCTCGATGGGCACTGTATTTCGGCCGCTTCTCATTCACCCTCACCTACCGTCCAGGGTCACGGAACCTCAAGCCTGACGGCCTCTCTCGCCAGTTCGCTTCCGATGGACCAGCTGCCAGTCCAGACACTATCCTGCCTGCCTCCTGCGTGGTGGGGGCTGTTACCTTGGAGATTGAGTCATTGGTTAGGGAGGCCCAGCGAACACAGCCTAACCCAGGTAACTGCCCAGCTAATAGTCTTTTTGTGCCTACCCCTGTTCGCTCCAAGGTCCTGCAGTGGGCACACGCCTCTCGTTTCTCATGTCATCCTGGTGCCCATCGCACACTGTTCATTCTCAAACAACGGTTCTGGTGGCCTTCCATGGCTCAAGACACCAGGGCCTTTGTTGCTGCCTGTACAGTATGTGCCCGCGCCAAGTCCTCCCACCAGCCTCCCTCTGGCCTGCTTCGCCCACTGCCGGTACCTAGTCGCCCTTGGTCACATGTGGCATTGGATTTTGTTACTGGACTTCCACTTTCACAAGGAAATACCATCATCCTAACTATTGTGGACAGATTCTCAAAGATGGTACACTTTGTGGCTCTTTCCAAGCTTCCCACTGCCCGAGAGACTGCAGATCTTCTGGTCAACCATGTAGTTCGACTTCATGGGATCCCCACCGACATCGTCTCTGACCGGGGCCCCCAGTTCATTTCCCACGTTTGGAAGGCCTTCTGTCAGGCTCTGGGAGCATCGGTGAGCCTGTCATCTGGCTATCATCCTCAGACGAACGGGCAAACGGAACGGGCCAACCAGGATCTGGGGTCGGCTCTTCGTTGTGTGGCTTTCAGGAACCCTTCGTCATGGGTCCCACATCTGCCATGGATCGAGTATGCCCACAACTCCCTGCCAAGTGCAGCCACAGGTATTTCACCTTTTCATTGTGCCATGGGTTTCCAACCACCTCTGTTTCCAGCCCAGGAAGAGGAAGTTGCTGTTCCCTCCGTTCAGGCCCACCTTCGTCGCTGTCGTAAGGTGTGGAGTGACACCCGAGCAGCCCTGCTCCGCTCCGCTGCCCGCAACCGCCTCATCGCAGACCGCCACAGGACCCCGGCCCCCAACTACTTACCAGGTCAGAGTGTTTGGCTTTCTTCCAAAGATCTCCCACTCAAGACAGAGTCAAAAAAACTTACTCCACGGTATGTCGGCCCCTTCATCATCGACTCCATTATTAATCCATCTGCAGTCAAACTCAAACTTCCCTCACACATGAAGGTTCATCCGACATTTCATGTCTCTCTGTTGAAACCTGTAGCCAGCAGTCCTTTGTCTCCTCCAGTGAGTGTTCCCCCACCCCCCCGCATCATTAATAATCACCCAACCTACACCGTCAGGCGATTGTTGGACTTTCGTCGCCGTGGAAGGGGATTCCAATATCTGGTGGATTGGGAGGGTTATGGTCTAGAGGAGAGGTGTTGGGTTCCCCGGTGAGACATTGTGGGCGCATCTCTGATACGGGACTTCCACCGGGATAACCCTGGAAGACCTGGTAGACTTGGTAGACCGCCTGGAGGCGTCCCTTAAGGGGGGGGTACTGTGGTGGTTGTATTCTCCAGCCACCTCTCTTGTGTGTGTTTTCCCTTTCCCTGTCTGTGTGGGCGTGGTGCCTGTCACTCCTGGCTCCCGGCTCAAATCTCCACCTGCTGCAATCAGTTGAGCACCCTCCTCTGCGACACACCTGATTTCCATCAGCCATTACGAATGGCATATCAGCAGAGGCTCCACAACCTGTCAGCGCCAGATCGTTGTTTAACCCCAGTGGTAAAACTCTCAGCCTTCCTAGAAATAGTTACGATTTCCGCTACACCTGAATACTATTCTTACCTGTTCTTCTTGTGCTCCAGGACTACTCTCCAGTGGATTACTCTCCAGTGGATTACTCTCCGGTGGATTACTCTCCAGTGGATACTCTCCAGCCGGATTACTCTCCACGCTCCTTCTCCTCCAAATAAAACCTTTGTAACCACACTGCCGTGTCCTGCGTTTGGGTCCTCTCAGATAACCATAACAAATAGTGGGTTTTTCCATAATGGGCATGAAGGGAGGGAAATACCAGTGATGCCTAGCCTCCTTTGTACAGATGTAACCACACTGATAGAAAATTGAATTAATGGATTATTCAGATTGGATTTGGGGGAGTACCATGAATTTAAAGATATTGATTTATTGTTTTCTGTAATTATTTGTCCTTCCAAAGATTCCCAGTTCGGTGTCGCTCCATAACCCCATACTATAGGGAATCTGGCATTATATGAGAGCCCCCAGTCCACCTGTTCTCCTCGGCATAGACAACTTTTTATGGTTGATTCGTGGTTTTTTTATCCTGCATATGAATTGAGAGAATATAGTATTTATTTCTTTAAACCAATATTGTGGGATTGTAAGGGGAATTGAGGATATTATATAGGTCAATCTTGGTAGGACATTCATTTTTAAACACATCCACCCTTCCCCACAGCGATAGGGGTAAAGAAGTCCATCTTCTCAAGTCATCTTTAATAGTTCTAAAGTAAGCCTGGACCATTCATTTCGAAGATCTTGTTAATTGGTGATCTGATGTTTATGCCCAAGTATCTCAATGCATCAGCTTTCCAAACAAAAGGAGCAGAGCCTGTGATTAGAGTGAGTCTGACAGTTTAGTGGCATGGCTTCACTTTTACTCCAATTTATTTTATATCCTGAAAATAAGCTAAATTCTCTAATAACCTCTAGCACCTTAGGTATAGAGTTTAGTGGGTCAATAATGTTAAAAGGATATCATCAGCGTATACGTTTATTTTGAACTGATGTCCGCACTTTGGGATGGCATGGCACAAGCCAAGGGCTCAAGAGCTCAAATATTAGAGGGGATATTGGACATCCCTGCCGTGTTCCCCGATGCAGGGGGAAAGGATCAGAAAGCATGTTGTTGCTTCTGACTGAGGAGACTGGCTTATTGTAAAGAGCTTTAAACCATCTCATACAGACAGGGCCAAATCCACATTTTGATAGAACATTAAATAAATATGGCCATTCTATTCTGTCAAAGGCTTTCTCTGCATCCAGTGATATTGCCATTGCTGGGAGATGGAGGGTGTTAGCGCTAGAAATAACCTGGAGCAGCCTTCTCATGTTATTAGCTGACTGGCGTCCAGCTACAAATCCTACCTGGTCTAGATTCGCTAGAGATGGGATAACTTCCTCCAGGCGAAGGGATAGGGCTTTTGCAAACACTTTGTAATCATTGTTAAGAAGACTTAGGGGTCGGTAGTTCTCATGTATTGATGATCTTTCCCAGGTTTCGGAAGTAGACATAATGTGGCGGTAAGCATTGTTAGGGGCATTGATTGTTTTTCTATCATGTCGACCAACAATGGCGACAACACTTCCAGAAATAATTTATAAAATTCAATACTGAAGCCATCGCACCCAAAGGTCTTACCCGATGTAAGAGATTTTATGGCAGACGCTATTTCGTTTGGCGTGACAGAAGATTCCAACTCGTGTTTCTCAGTAGGATTTAGTACAGGAAGTGTAACATTCTTAAAAAAGGTATCCAGGCTATCGTTTTGTGCTGTGTACTCAGTTTGATATAAATTGGAGTAAAACATTTGGAATTTGCGGTTTATTAGCTTGGGATCATTTATAATATTACCTCCAGAGTCTCTTATAGCTGGAATTGATAATTTACCCTCTAACTGTTTAAGCTGAAGAACGAGCATCTTTCCTGCTTGATCACCACATTCAAAGTGTTTTTTACGGAGTCTGTAGAGGGAGAAAGCTGTCTCTTCATGTAATATTGCCTGCAGGTCAGCTCTAACTGTGAGTAATGTTTTCTGAAGTAGTGGGTTTTTAGGATCACGCATATGCTGTTTCTCAATAGTTTTAAGTTCTGATTGTAAATTATTTCTCTTTTTAATAGCTTTTCTGTGCTTAGCTGATGCATAGCTGATTATCCACCCTCTGCAGGTGGCCTTAAAGGCTTCCCATACAGTTTGAATGGAAGACACAGAGTCTACATTTATCGATATATATTCTTTTATTTTATTTTCAATAAGTGAGATGAATGTGTCATCTTTTAACAAAGAGTTGTTAAATCTTCATTGTTTAGGTCTGTTCTTCTCACTAGCAACTAGGAAAAAAGTGATAGACTGAGGGGCGTGGTCTGATAGGACAATACTATGTATGTCCGCATCCATTACATTTTTAATAACAGAGTGGGGTAATAAGAGGTAGTCAATTCTTGAGTAGGATTTATGCACCTTAGAATAAAATGTATATTCACGAGAGAGAGGGTACAGTGTCCGCCACACATCAGCCATTGCCAGTTATTCTAACAGCTCATTGAAGGCACTTGATAGTGATCTGTCCATTGGAAGAGGATTGCCTGAGCGGTCTAGTGAAGCATCTTTAACTAGATTAAAATCTCCTCCCATCAAGATAGGGCTGTCAGTGTACTGGGCCAAAATGGTGATCAGAGGGCACATAAAGGAAGCTTGTGCAGAGTTTGGAGCATACATATTCACTAATGCTGGGGTTACTTGATGGTTAAGCTGGTCATATATGATGATGAAACACTCTCACCCAATTGCAGTAGCTCAATGAACATCTATCATTTTAGATCAGAGCACCTACCTTACCAGAAAGGTACTCTGAAGCTTTTAGGGCCGTAAGGGGGAGGAGAATGTCCCGCTAACGTTGTGTGTGTGTGTTTCACATTAGCGGGACGCTATGGAGCTCAGGTATCCGCCCTCTGAAGCTTTTAGGGTCGACAGGGGGAGGAGAATACAACGCTGAGCCCGTAGCATCGTTCAAAACGTCGATCTCATTGCAAAATTCCTCCATCGCTGCCATATCTGACACGTTGTGTTGACTTCCGGTATGGATACCCGGAGCGAGGACCCACACAGTGACGTCACCATTTGGGACTCCCCTAATGGCAGCGGCCTGGTCCCGGAATTCCCCACCCGGCCGGCGGGTAATTAATTTTCTTTTGGCAAGGCAAGGCAAGGCAAGTTTATTTAAATAGCACTTTTCAACACAAGGCAATTTAAAGTGCTTTACAAAAAATGAAAGACATTAAGAAAATGGCATTTAAAATCAGTCATTAAAAAGAAAAGCTAATAAAATAAACATTAAAAGAAGAAATACATGGATAAACATTAAAAGAAAAAATACATGGATAAAAGTTACAGTGCAGTCTAAGATATGAATAGTTCAATTAAAAGCAGCGACAAAAAGAAAAGTCTTCAGCCTGGATTTAAAAGTAGTCAGAGTTGCAGGGGCAGATTCGTCGTTGAAGTAGATGCTGAAGACCACAAAGAAGTCTTGCATTTCGCATGTGATGTTTGTAAAGTTCCAAGTAAAGTCGTCCCTTGTAAAGTCGTCCGATGCCTTCCATATCGTTTCGTAAGAGGATAACCAAAGCGAACAGCGCTTCAATACAATCGGCCATTGTTGTTGTTGTTGTCGATGTGAGGGATTTCCGCACGGTTTGGATTTTATGAAGCAGGCACGTAAACGGTGACGTCATGACGCAGAAGCGGCAGCTCTGGGCGGTGTGAATAGAGCGGGAGCAGAAAAGCAGGGTATATGCAGGAACCGGCTCGGCCTTTTGCTGCATATCATCTCCTCCCTCTCCACTGTTTCCAGTAAGGCAAGGCAAGGCAAGTTTATTTATAGAGCACTTTTCAACACAAGGCAATTCAAAGTGCTTTACAACAAATGAAAGACATTAAGAACATGGCATTTAAAATCAGTCATTAAAAAGAAAAGCTAATAAAATAAACATTAAAAGAAGAAATACATGGATAAACATTAAAAGAAAAAATACATGGATAAAAGTTACAGTGCAGTCTAAGATATGAATAGTTCAATTAAAAGCAGCGACAAAAAGAAAAGTCTTCAGCCTGGATTTAAAAGTAGTCAGAGTTGCAGCGGACCTGCAGGTTTCTGGGAGTTTGTTCCAGATATTTGGAGCATAATAACTGAACGCTGCTTTACCATGTTTAGTTCTGACTCTGGGGACAGAAAGCTGACCAGTCCCTGAAGACCTGAGAGATCTGGATGGTTCATAATTTAGCAGTAGATCAGAAATGTATTTTGGACCTAAACCATTCAAAGCTTTATAAACCAGCAGCAGTATTTTGAAATCTATTCTTTGACACACAGGAAGCCAGTGTAAAGACTTCAGAACAGGAGTGATGTGATCCACTTTCTTAGTGTTAGTGAGGACTCGAGCAGCAGCGTTCTGAATCAGCTGCAGCTTCCTAATAGATTTTTTAGTGAGACCTGTGAAGACACCATTGCAGTAGTCGAGTCTACTGAAGATAAAAGCATGGACAAGTTTTTCCAAATCCTGCTGCGACATTAGTCTTTTAATCCTAGATATGTTCTTTAGGTGATAGTAGGCTGATTTAGTAACTGTTTTAATGTGACTGTTGAAACTCAGGTCAGAGTCCATGATTACACCTGGATTTCTGGCTTTATCTGTTGTTTTGAACATTGCAGACTGAAGCTCAGCGCTAACTTTTATGCGTTCTGCCTTGGCTCCAAAAACCATTACCTCAGTTTTATCTTTGTTTAATTGGAAAAAGTTCTGACACATCCAGTCATTGATTTGTTCAATGCACTTACTCAGTGTTTGAATTGGAGCATAGTCTCCTGGTGAAACTGTTACGTAAATTTGTGTGTCATCTGCATAGCTATGGTAACTTATTTTGTTGTTTTTCATTATCTGAGCCAGTGGTAGCATGTAGATGTTAAAGAGAAGAGGCCCCAAGATGGAGCCTTGAGGAACCCCACATGTCATATTTGTCAACTCAGATGTGTATTTACCTATAGAAACAAAGTTGTTTCTGTCCTTTAAGTGGGATTCAAACCAATTTAGGACTGTTTCCGAAAGTCCCACCCAGTTTTCCAGTCGGTCTAGTAATATGCTGTGGTCAACAGTGTCAAACGCAGCACTGAGATCTAATAATACTAACACTGAAGTTCTGCCACTGTCTGTGTTTAAGTGGATGTCATTAAAGACCTTTACAAGAGCAGTCTCAGTGCTGTGGTTTGGACGAAAGCCTGACTGGAACACATCGAATCAGTCATTTAAATGCAAAAAATTACTCAACTGTTGAAAAACAACTTTTTCAATGATTTTACCTAGAAATGGGAGGTTTGATATAATTGTTCATTACTGAAGCATCTAGATTATTCTTTTTTAAGAGCGGTTTAATGACTGCAGTTTTCAGGGCCTGTGGAAAAATACCTGAGTGGCGAATAATATTATATACAATAAATATTACGATCAATATCCATTGTAAAATGAATAATCTACCGGAATATTATAGCTGTAATTGTGTTTCCTCTCCCCTTTAACATCCCGATAGCAATGAATATCTTAAGTGCTTTGACAAAAAAATCCATTAAAAAGATTTCATCTGTGGAAGCCGTAGTACTATAAAAACACGACCAATCATCTGAGCCGGCCCGGCTAAAATAACTGGATGGCCTACCTGCCTGTCAGCCTTCCATCTGTGCACAAACTTATCTCGTGCCCTCATTGGTCATGTGCACGTTCCTGTGTTGGAGGAGGCCAGTGAGGAAGTGGCAGATTTTTTCCGGCTGTGTATTTTCAAATTCTAGCGCACTCGAGCTACCTTCCCCCACATTTAAGTCATTTACTTTTGGTGAGTTAACTAAAGCTTAGTTTATTTTACCCTGGCTGTGGACTGATTCATTATTAGTTGTTACAAAACATACACAAGACGGTGGTAGACAAACCAATATAGACCCCCGATACAAACAATCAGACAAACAAATATGAACTCGTAATAAACGCCAGTGCGCCATCAAAGCTCATCCAGCTCAATTTGGTCCAAATTAAGAGGTTTCAGAGGGGGTAGGGAATTATCTCTAGTGGGGCGCCTTGACTCACGCTTCCACCCTTGTATACAAGTCCTTAGATCGGTGCCTGATGACCGTCCAAGAGCGATAACTAGCTCATCCTCTTGCGACAACCACTACTCTATTCTAGTGGCGCTATGCGCCCCGATCAAGAGCGCATGCATAGACCTTTTCCTGCTACCCTTTCTCTCCAACAACAGCACAGTTAATTGTAGTCCTGTTCGGACCAGTCTATACACTCGCTATCGAGATCATTACAACGATGAAACACAGTCTTGTTCTATACTCGCATGCCACTGCCCACCCGTGATCAATTAGCCTATAATTGTATGTATGCTCCCCGGACCTGATGCACATGCGTGGAAGTTGTGTGTGAAGTCTGAGAGCGTGTAGCTCCCGTAGCAAACTTTTTGACAAATCAGGTTATGATCAGATGAGCAAGTTGATCACTCAAGGTTTATAGCGAAATACGATGTGGGGAATGTAATGCCACCGAAAAAACCAAACAAAAAGGCTAAAGTGCCATTCAATGAGAGCAGCGGTCTTTCGGGAGTGAGTGACACACAAGCAGCAGAGGAGAACGCCATGGAGAGCGGGGCCTCACAGGTGAACCTCTCGGAGCTGTCGGTACTAATACGCTCCATAATAAGAGAGGAGATAGGGGCTGCTTTCGAGAAATTCTAGCCGCAGCTTGATGCTTTAAAGGGAGAACTTGACTCATGTTGTCAGAAGCTCGGTGATATGGAGGAGGGGATAACCGACATGGATTGTAGGGTTGCTATACTCGAAACCGCAAATGGCAATCTAATGAATGAAAACAAAGAGTTCAAAGACAAAATAGAGAGGATGGAGATTCAAAGCAGAAAGTTTAATCTACGTGTGATTGGACTGAAAACGGACATTGAGAAGAGCGATCCCATTGCCTTTGTGACAAACTTTTTAAAGGAGGTGTTCGGAAGTGAGCTCTCATGTGAACCGGCAGTCGAGATTGCATACAGGATTGGGCAGGGGACTGATTTGAGACCCAGACCTATGATTGTTACTATGCAGAGATATCGAGCTAAGGAGGCTATCTTGAAGCTGGCAAGAAGCAAGGGAGAGATTCTTTTCCGCGACATGCGAGTGAAGATATTTCCTGATATTACTCCGGATATTGCCAGGAAGAGAGCCCTATTCAATGACATCAGGATGAAGCTGCGCAAGGCTGAGGTGAGGCATGGACTATTGTTCCCCGCAACGCTCATCGTAACCTTCAATGGACAAACCAAACTTTATCGGGACTGTAGTGAAGCTGAGCATTTCTATAAAACAGTGATAAGCCCGGTTTCAGTTCAAACCAGAAATGAAGGTGGGAAATGACTGATTGATATGACCTGATAGATGGTATGATTATACATATAGGAGAATAAATTAATTGTATTATGAAAATGAGAATTGTTGCAGTTTTGGTGATCTCCACAATTGTTTTATTTTCTTGTAGGCCAATATTCACTGGTCTATGAGTTATATACTCATTTATTTGAAGTTATTTACTTCATCATCTGCGAGTATGAATTTATGTTTATTAGATTTTGAATAGAGACACATTTAAACTTGTCTCTATTGTTGTTTATTCCTCCTAAAATATAATTTTGATGTATTGATTAGATCTAGTGTTGTGAGACATTTCCATGAATCTATTTCATACTATTATTTAAAAATGTTTGGGAGCTCCCGGGAGGCTCGTCTAATTGAGCGAGTGAGTATGCACATTTATAATTATTTATAATTAACATTCTCAAATCTTCAATTAACTTGACCTAAAAAGCTAAAACAGTGTTGTTTTATGATACCTAAAAAAATACTACAATAGGTTTTAGACTATAAAAATGTAAATATGAAATTCCTATTGTCTAACAACTCCCCCTTTTCTGAAAAAGAATCCCATTTACTGTGTTTTCATTTTCAGAAACATCAAGAAAGAATGGTAATGCATAGGAGGCAGAGGCAAATTCTGTGACCTGGGAACTTTACGCCCCTGGCGTCCTGCTTCAAAGTGTCCTCAGGTTTTTGTTTTACTACGGCATAGGCTGCTTGGAGGCCGTTTTGGGGGTGTCTAAAACAACAGCCGTCTGTGAACAGGTTTTCTGCCTGTGGGATGGGCTCGTCTCTGAGATCTATTCTTAGCTTCACATCTTGGATGATTCTTTCCTCACACCTGTGGGGCTCTCTGCTACCTATGGTGTCTGCGCTGTTCACTCCTTCGTGTGTGTATGTGATGTGTGCCTTTGTCAGAGTTTTCTCCAGCCTTGTTTGTCTCGTTGAAGTCATTGTGAATGCACTTGAGTTCACAAAAGAGACAATGCTGTGTGTTGCCAGTTAAAATTTACTCAAATGATGGGCTAAATGACGTTCCCACGTCTGTGTGTTTAACTGATCTACCTCTGGATTGTTCACTGATTGTTCCTGTCATAGATATCTGCTTAACTTTGCACCTCGCCCTCCTGCTGTCTTTCTCTTCCTGTCCTGTTTTATCGTAAAACTCCTCAGTTTCATGGCTTGCTGTGTCCCTCCCCCTTTTATGGCCCGCTATCCCCTCACCACTGTCCCCCTTGGACATGGGTGATAAGACGTCTCACCTCTCTCCCCCTCCTCAGCGCGCCTGTGTATTCTGTCTAACGAGGAGGAAACTTGTGTTTTTTTAACTTTTAGTTTGAGATTTGTGGTCTGAGTTAGAGACAACATTATTTTGCATTGTTCTAAAATATTCGACTCGTTCTGCGACATAGTCCAGAATGTCGCCATCTGTAGGCACCTCCGTGACTTTAACACCATGAGGGAACAGAAGAGTGTTAAATTCATCTGTTTTTATCGGGCTGTGGATTGCCATTGCACCCGGGAGATTTTGGTCTGTGACGGGAGGAATTGTAATTCCACTCATTGCGAGGGCAGCATTGTGACAAACCCTCCTCAATCTATCTAGTGCCTGCGTCTGTTTGTTCCATTTGCTACGAGCAAACCATCTGGGTTTCTGTTCGTTTAGGTGTGCAATTTGCTTTACAATCTGTCTTTCATATACATTCAATGCTGTGCCCAAATTACCTATAGTGTCGTCATCTCCCACTCTATTCTCTGTTATCATTTTATCGTGTAGGAATCGGAGATCAGTACAAGCCTTTTCTTTAGCCCCCTGTTTGACACCGCTTAAAATCAATCTCTTAATCTGTTCCCATTGCTCCCGGTAACTACCTGGAATTTCAGAATCGTTTTTAGCATTCTGTCGTTCCATATTCACTTCGCTTTTATTTATCTGACTCAATTAATATGTGCACTTCGCTTTTATTTATCTGACTCAATTAACATGTGCTCACATGTATTAATATACTGGGCTATTGTCGTAGTTACTATTAATGCGCTTCCCGTCTTCAATACCGGTCAGCAATGTAATGTTTAAACTCAGCGCTTGAAGCCAAATTCATATAAAAAATGTCAAAGGTGTACTACCCCCTTTCAGCCACTAGATGGCAGCAGCAGACCACCAATGAGCCTCACTCATCCGAGTGCTCCTTGGAGATCCACAAATATTGAGTAATTACCATAACACAGACCTCCGGCTCTTAGCTTTAGAGCGTTCGTCTGTGCTGTAAAACTCCTCAGTTCCAGCCGGCGACCCGATCTAAAATATCGGGTTTCCAGGTTCGGCGTGTGGGAATCAAACCTCTACAACCCCCAGCCTGCACCGTCTCTACGCCACTCAGGACTTTATCTACCTGTAGAGCCGCGCTAAACCGTTCTTATGTACGCGACTCAGGACTTTATCTACCTGTAGATCCGCGCCAAACTGTAATCAATATGTAACTGTCTATGTACGCCACGCCGGACTATATCTACCTGCGATCAACGACTATGTTTAAAATATGCATTGTATATTCCATTTAAACTTTAAAAACACCGTGAAACGCCTTCAGACAATCCTAACATTTTAGTGTATTCAATCACAGACAATCGATTTTCATAACAGGCGTCTGTAAGTACCTTTGAGTTGTGCAGGGCCCTGCGTGATTGTCTGAGGTGTTTAAAAGCGCTTATTCCCGACCCAATCCGGTCGTCTGAATCCCTCCTCAGCCCGTTATTCTACACGTCGGGACACCATCTGTTAGATATTATAATGGATTTACGCTCCACGTTTCAAATATCTCCGCGTCCTTCTAGAGCTGTGTTATATGGAAGGAATTCAGTGCCACCAAGTCAACCATACTCTACTTTAATGGCAATATTACAATGCACCAGAAATCATTACATTCAATACAATAATACATACAATAATACAATATACTTGGAATACAATATACTTGGGAACCCAAATTACCTTGTGATCATGTCAGCCAGCCAGCAGAAAAAAAGAGAATTCAGTTGTGTCTCTTCCCTTAAGCTGAAGCAATGGGAGGGATCATCCGATCTCTCCCCTTTGATTGGCAGCCCAAATATCCTCAACACCCCAAATCTGAAGTTCCCCCACTCACAGGTGGCGAGAGCATTTGCATACAGTGCAAGTCAAGACATGCGGCCACCTTCCCCCGCAGATCCTTTGTCCTCAAAAGTCCATATGGTCTCTCTAAAGTCACATGTGCTTGCCCAAATTCCAGCTCACAGTTTTAACCCAAATCATTCTCATTTTTAAGCTTATTCATTTGGAGCTAACATGAATACATTCAAATATTCCATTACAGTACAGAGCCATGATCAGCTGGATCTCTTTACCGGTTCACATCACTCAGGAAAATTGTCAAGTACAATTCAAAAGGTTGCTAAAAAATTATTTAAAGGTGACCTATCATGCTATATTTAAATGATATAGTGTATGACCATACCTATATAAGGTATATTTATATATTTTATTTTTCAAAATACCAAACAGATCATTTTTTAGCCATGCCTCGTTTCGCTCATTTTCGCTTTATTCCAAACCTGCCTATGAAAATTCTGAGCAGCAGCTGACCACGCCCCCAGCAGAAGAGCCGGCGAGAGTCACGTTACCATGCTTGCTGTGTTTACGAGTGTGGAATACACATGTCATCTCAGAGCAATGCATGTGTTCAAGCATATTATCAATTTGATCCAGAAACTGAAGCAGCGGAGGTTTTGGTGGAGGTGCAAACATCTCGGTTGCAGCAGGACGTTTCTGAATGGTTAGTTTACAAGCTGTTGTCCCTATTTATTTTTTTCATTCATATTTTCAGCATATATACAATGGACTCATTGCGTTTAATAGTTTACAGTCCTTTTCTTCCAACATCGTGCAACAACCGTTGGAAAGTTCACACACAACCTTATGCTTGTGAAATCAGAATATTCTTTACCCATCCCAACATGAATAATCACGACACACTTGATATCAACTCGGAACTTTATTGTCAAAATCAACGGTTATTTGAACCCATAAAAAACAGGAGCTTTGTGAGCTGGTGCTGGGGCTTCCTTGGAGAGAGGAGCAGAGTGGTGATTCCGGCCTGCGTTGTCCTCTGATCCGTGAAATGTCTATGTTAGGTTCAGACAGCAGCCAAACTGAACCGTGTAGCATACCCGGCGATGACCTCCTCCCTGTCAGGTTGCTCATAATGGTGCAGGGTCCACAAAGACTTGGTCGAAGATGAGGTCCATCAAGTTGGCCACGTAGCCTGTGCAATGTTAAAAAAAGCACAACAAAAAAAGTGGTTTAGATTAGTATGCATGTCGTCAACAACAACATACCAGGGCTTTAGCTCCGTTTTACTCGTGGTGTGTGTCCCCTCGCATACATACATACAGTGTTGTATCCTAACACACCCCCATTTATATTCATGTGCGCAAACAAGTAAACATGCAAAAGCTTTTCCATATAACGCTGCAAAAAAACGGCATGTCTCATTAGCGTAGCTTAGCTTACAGGTCGATGATATCTGATCGTTCTTACAGACTACAATCACAAAAGCTTTTACATAACGCTGGAAAAAACGGCACTTACCTCCAGAAGATTACGTTTGTTATTATAACTTACTCAATATGATTTTTTAGAGGATACAAAATACTAATACATAGGAGAATAAATACTTGTGTTATCGGCTAGGCTAGGCGTGGCTTTACAGCCTTCACACAGATCGCCATTACGGCAGTCTGAACATGTTCGCAAATGCCTGATAATTAAAATAAAAGACAAAGCAAAGACTGCGGAGCGTACAAAATAAAATGTTACAAGAACATATAAACACCTAACCGATTACTAGTTGGGGTTGAGGCGACATTGATACGGCTAAGCTACATGCTACATGCTACATGCTACAAGCAAGAGATAGCTTTATCAGGAAAAACACCGCTAAATAAAAACTTACAGCTTCAGAATTGGATGTGTCCTCACTGGCCTGGTCCCGGATGGTTGGTATTGATCCCGGGTGTAGCATTAGTTTGGAGGCATATCCGTGTTGGACTTGAGAGAAGTTCATAAACATGTCCGTGGTTTAACTGGCTTAGACATCCTGCCAAGAGCAGGCAAAAACACAGATGTGACTGGGGTAGCCTGCCGATAGCCTATATGCGAATGAGAGGTTTGGCAATGCACGTGGCCGTGGCTCATTCCCCTGATAGGTGGAGAGTTGACCAATTAGCGGAGTACGTCTTTGTGACGTAGAAAAGTGTCGGAATGTGGATCCATTTTTTTCAGATCCGTTGCAGCCCCTTTTTTAGAGATTTGGCGAAGGAGGAAAATAGAGAGGGTTGTGTTTTCTGACACTTGGTGAGTTCCCTGGAACACCGGGGACACATAATCATGTATAAAAGACGTACAAAGGTGCATTTAGCATGATAGGTGCCCTTTAAGTATTACAAAGTAAATTTGAACTGTGCCTGTGGCTATGTATGCATATATTATTATGTACACTTATTTGTATTTACTTTTGTTTGGCCTTAGGATGGCGATAATTGGATGACCATTTTAGTTTTCACTTCATTTCACTGTAAATTGCATGAAATTATGAGCTGTTTTGTTTTAATTTAGTTGTATGTATGTTTATGTATGTTTTGAGGAAGAATAGCCAATGCTCATGCTAGTGCTAATGGGGATCCTAATAAAGATAACAACAAGGACCGGCACCAGTTCCTCCAGCAATGTCGCGAACTGTGGCGCATCAGGTATTGCACGCACCTCGCGCTGCCCCATTTTACCAGCACGTAGTAAACGGTCACAAACAACGAGAGTGCCATCTCTAATAGAGACGGCGGTGGTGTGAGTTAAAGCTATTGACAAAGGCTGTGACTTTCTCCCTCTCAGTTCGCACTTCACCAGCAAAACAGATACGGGGAGCCACTGTAGAGCCTTGCCCCCCCAGCTGCACCCCTAATTTTTGTTTCCCTAAAACTGTACTAAAACAAACCTACACTATTTCCACAAGCTTCTCAAGCCACAAAACAAGCATTACATTAGTTAAAAGTGAATCATTTTAAATATCATTTTAGGCCCGTTAAAAACGCAGCTACGGCCCTGCATTAAGCGGCGTTCACACAGACCGCGGCTCACACCGCTGCAGAGAGGGAGCGAGCTGTGCCAGCGCCTATGGATCAGCTTCCCCTGCGAGCATTTCCCTTTCCACTAGTTTTGTTTTCACTAAGGACGAGAGCTTGAAACCAAATATTAATAAAACGCTGCCGTTTGAATCGATAGCGTTTAACAGACGGGCGCTGTTTGGGGCGTTACGTTACAAAATACTACGCAGACAGCGTTAGCTGGGAGATCGATCACTTTGCTAAACTACGCAGTAGCCTACTATTAAATCCACGTAAACTACACATCACAGCCATGAGGCCAGATCAATGAAACCAGGATACATCCTTTACCGTAAAAACTGGATCCAAACACAGTTGCCTGTGTGCGCTTGATCGATACTTTCTGATGTTATATTTATGATATGCTAGTGCTACATATTAGCTAGGCTACATGGCCCTAACGTGTAAAGTTATACAAGCATTTATACCAGTGCTTTTCACAAGTAGACTATTGCAGGCCAGAGTATAGGAGTGATTCAACAACAACAAAAAGACATATGAGAAGTGATCAGGACGAACAGAAAGAGGAAAATGAAAAGAGAGTTCACTGAAGAGACCAGGAGGATCAGAGCAGGAGGAAGAGGAGGAGATGAAGACATTAGTGAAGAAGAAGAAATATATGTGAGGAATACATTACATTACATTGCATTTAGCTGACGCTTTTATCCAAAGCGACTTACAATAAGTACATACGACCAGGAAGACACAACCCTGAAGAAAACAGAATCATATAAGTACATCAGGTATCATAGAGCCAAACATTTCAAGTGCTACTCAACTGGCTATGGATAAGCCAGTCCTTTATTAGTATATAAGTGCCTTGTTAGTAATTCTATCGCTCGAAGTGGAGTCGAAAGAGATGAGTTTTCAGTCTGCGCCGGAAGATGTGCAGGCTTTCTGCTGTCCTGATGTCAATGGGGAGCTCATTCCACCATTTTGGAGCCAGGATAGCAAACCCATGTGTTTTTGCTGATGGGAACTTGGGTCCCCCTCGCAGCGAGGGTACAGCGAGTCGTTTGGCTGATGCAGAGCGGAGTGCACGTGCTGGGGTGTACAGTTTAACCATGTCCTGGATGTAGGAAGGGCCAGATCCATTCGCAGCATGGTATGCAAGTACCAGTGTCTTGAAGTGGATTCTAGCAGTTACCGGGAGCCAGTGAAGGGAGCGGAGGAGCGGAGTGGTGTGGGAAAATTTTGGAAGGTTGAAGACCAGACAAGCCGCTGCATTCTGCAGAGGTCGGATGGCACATGCAGGTAGACCAGCCAGGAGGGAGTTACAGTAGTCTAGGCGTGAGGTGACGAGAGCATGGACCAGAACCTGGGTGGCTTTCTGGGTCAGCTGGGGACGAATCTTCCTGATATTGTACAGCGTATATCTGCAGCAACGGGTTGTAGCAGCGATGTTCGCAGTGAAGGACAGGTTGTTATCTAGGATCACTCCCAGATTCCTTGTAGTCTGAGTCGGGGAAACAACAGAGGTGCCGATGTTGATTGTCAGGTCAAGAGTGGGACAATCTTTTCCCGGAAGGAAAAGCAGTTCAGTCTTGTCAAGGTTGAGCTTGAGGTGATGAGCAGACATCCACTGAGAGATGTCAGCTACACAAGCAGAGATGCGTGCGACGACCTGGGTCTCTGAGCGGGGAAAGGACAGAATTAATTGGGTGTCGTCAGCATAGCAGTGGTATGAAAAACCATGCGGGCTAATGACTGATCCGAGCGAGTTTGTGTACAGGGAGAAGAGGAGGGGACCAAGAACAGAGCCCTGAGGGACCCCTGTAGTTAATTGACAAGGGTCGGACTCGGACCCTCTCCAAGTTACCCTGTAGGTACGGTCTTTGAGGTATGAGGTGAGGAGGGAAAGTGCAGAGCCTGAAACTCCAAGTTCTTGGAGAGTGCGAAGGAGGATCTGATGGTTCACCGTGTCGAATGCAGCTGACAGGTCCAACATGATGATGACAGAGGAGAGGGATGCTGCTTTGGCAGTGTGCAGTTCCTCAGTGACAGCAAGGAGGGCAGTTTCTGTGGAGTGACCTGCCTTGAAACCAGACTGGTGCGGATCCAGAAGGTTGTTCTGATGGAGATAGCAGGAGAGTTGTTTAAAGACAGCGCGTTCAAGTGTTTTAGACAGGAACGGGAGGAGAGAGACAGTTAGTTGTAGTTTATAACATCAGACGGGTCGAGAGTGGGTTTCTTTAGGAGAGGCTTTACTCTTGCCTCCTTGAGACTGTTTGGAAAGTGAACAGAAGTTAGAGAAGTGTTGATGAAATGGGTGAGAAACGGTAGAATATCAGGAGCGATAGTCTGAAGGAGGTTTGAAGTGATAGGGTCCAGAGGACAGGTGGTAGGGCGGGCAGAGGTAATGAGGGTAAGAACCTCACTTGGAGAGAGAGGGGAAAAGGAGGAAAGTGTGTGGGTGAAAGGAGGGTCTGGTGACCCAGCGGTGAGTAAAGGTGAGTCAGAAAAAGAAGAGCGAATATCATCAACCTTTTTTTCAAAATGGTTAACAAAGTCGCTTGACAGAAGTGAGGAGGGGGAGGGGCTTTGGGAGGGTCCAAGAGGGTGGAGAAGATGGAAAATAGTTTTTTGGGATTGGAATAGGAAGATTGGATCTTATCTTGAAAGAAAGTGCTCTTTGCCTGAGAGATCGAAGCAGAGAAAGAGGAGAGGAGAGCCTGATAGGTTAGGAGGTCGTCACGTTGTTTGGATTTCCACCGTTTCCACTCTGCTGCCCGAAGGACGGTTCTATTAGCACGCAGTGTGTCATTTAGCCAGGGAGCAGGAGGGGACTGACGAGCCTGCCGAGATGTGAGAGGACAGAGAGAGTCCAGAGAGGATGAGAGAATAGAGAGGAGAGTTTCTGCAGCAGAGTTTGGAGGCAGGAGTTGGAACGAGTCAGAGGAAGGGAGGGCTGAGAGCACCGATGAGGCAAAGGTAGAGGGGGAGAGGGAACGAAGGTTACGGCGGACAGGTGCAGGATGAGAAGAGATTAGTTTGTTATGTTTGGAAAGGGGTAGAGAGAATGAAATGAAGAAGTGATCGGATGTATGGAGCGGGTTTACAGAGAGGTTAGAAGTAGTGCAGTTCCTTGAGAATATGAGATCAAGGACATTGCCAGCTTTATGAGTTGGTGGGGATGGAGACAGTGAAAAAGCAAAGGCGGTTAACAGAGATGTTAGTTTGTCTATCTTCCCCGTCTGGAGGTTGAAGTCTCCGAGAAGTACAGCCGGAGGGCCAGTTTCAGGGATGTTTGAGAGGAGATGATCTAATTCCTCCAAGAAGTCCCCCAAGGCGCCTGGCGGACGGTAGAGAACAACAATGGTTAATTGTATACGATGGGTTACTGTGACGGCATGGAATTCAAAGGTGGAAGGAGTGAAGTTAGGGAGTGAGGGAAAAGCTCTATTTGGGAGAGAGCAGGAGACCAGTGCCACCTCCTCTGCCAGTGGGTCTGGGTGTATGGGAGAAGGAATATGCCGTGGAGAGAGCTGCTGGGGTGGATGTGTTGGATGGAGTAATCCACGTCTCAGTGAGAGCAAGGAAATCCAGAGACTGCAGGGAAGCGTAGCCAGAGATGAAGTCAGCCTTAGGAACAGCTGACTGGCAGTTCCACAGGCCACCTGAAACTAGATGTTGGAAGTCAGTGGAGCATGTGGGTTAGACGAGAGCAGGCCGGTTATATCGATTACGAGATACACGGGGCCAGTGATAATTGCGAGAGGACACATGAACAGGAATGGAGAAAATACACATGATTATAGCATGAGGGGCTAAACAACCGAATGAAATAAAACACCAGCAATACTTAGCTCAATCAAAGTAGGATTTGCCTCCTCTTTGCCACCCTCGTGACTCCCGCAGGACTCCAATGTCTTTGTCGGTCTTACTCCCGCAGGACTCCAATGTCTTTGTCAGTCTTCGTCTGAAGCTGACGCTCCAGGAAAGAGCTACCTAAAATGGACGCCCGATTGCTGAGTTCTCACAGCTGTGGGGCCACGCCCCTCTAATTAGTTAACTCTCTACAGCTGATGGGCGACAGCAGAGTGTCCCTGCCTATATTGTAATGCAGGGTTGAGTACCCCACTGAGACCTGTGTAACAGGTTCCCTTTGAGCAGATCTGAGATTTAAAATCTCTCAAAAGCGCCGTTTTAGCTACAGTAACTACAGAACAATTATACAGAGTAGAATAAATGAAACAGAGAAGTCTAATTAAACAAGAATATAACTTACAGTGGTTGCTGCTTCAACCGGTCGTGTCGTCACCCGGTCGATATGCACACTGAGTTCTTCAGATTTTAAATGCGGTATTAGAGTGCTTTTTAGCTGGAAGATGATTAATTCACACCGTTGTACTTCACGCAATCAGCTGAGTGGCCCTGCCTATATTGTAATGCAGGCTTGAGTGCCCGACTGAGACCTGTGTTACAGGTTCCCTTGAATAAAGATGAAGTATCAGAAAGAGGGCCAGAGGCAGGGATCAGGAGGCAGATGAAACTCCAGCTGGACCACATGGTATGTTCTTATTCTCCTTACATATTCCATTACAGCAGCACGATCTAGCAGCTCTTAGTATTGACAATTATTGATTGAAATGTGTTGCTGCACAGGTCACCTGTAGCTCTCTGAAGAGATGGGTGATGTCATTTGTGTACTTAATTATAATTAAGTACTTACCGTATGCAGAATTCTGAGTATTCTCTGAATCGGGTGCCTTTTGGGTCTTTACATCTTTGAGAAATGAAACCAAAATGTTTGGTCATAACATCTGGTAGTGGACTACTTACATTTTCCCACCTCAGGCACAAAATATAAATAATTACTAGGAATTTCCTTGAAAAAATGTAACAGGGTTGAAGTTTTTGACTAAAGTAGGCATGAGACCTTGTTTAGCTAAGATATGGCACTACATGGAAATCAAGGACATTACAAAATTGTAATATTTTGCAAAACTATTGTTTATTTTGTAATAAACAATTATTTACTATTATTAATTCATATAACAGAGTTGAAATATTGAGCTTGTCAATCTTAATCTGAAAATACAAAAACTGAAATATTGGTAAGAGAAGAAACTGACTGCAGATCACACATGGACTGATCCATTATTTTAATAGGAGGGTAAATGGTATGGCGTGATGGGGTTGAAACAAACTGAGGGACAATATTGCAATTTCATAGATAATTCAAGTATTTTATTTTAATCATAAGCATATGATTATATTAGCAGAAACATTTTGGGATAATTGGCCATTTTGATTTGTTTAATATTAAATTAATATGTAATAATGCTTAGTGAGGACATGCAAATATGTCTGTCTAAGACAACCAATTTTTTTTAAAACAAAATATATATTTAATTTTACATTGTAATGCAAAACAACCTGTTCCATTAATTCATTGCTTTAAAATACATTTAGTAGTTTCCTTTCATTTAAAATGGTTGAGGTAAGCTTCGGGGACTCAAAGGGCACCCGATTGTTTGTCTGAACACCTTGTTTCTCTTGTGCATTAAGAACACTTGTGTTAGGGCACTAATTAACAATAAATAGGTTATATACAGTATAAAATACCACGTACTGTCCGCCCTCCTATGCCACCCTGGCATGACCTCTTGCCTCCCCTTTGCCCCACCATGTAAAATGTTCTAGAACCGCCACTGACGGGGAGGTATTTACACACACACCCCGCGCTGCAGCTGGAGCCGTGTTTAAAGAGGCGATATGATGATATCTCTGGCTGCTTCTTCCTAACTGCTAGTGTTGGCCGCTGAAACCCCTAAAATTCGGCAATTTGTCCAATACAAATCTTTAAATTGCTTTCATACAGAAGTTCCACTTTACTGATGCCTTTCTTTAAGGTTTCTCCGAACATGAGCTGTGCATGCTTGTATGGCACATACGTCCCGAGCATTGACAGCAGTGCAGAATCGCTGTATAGTTTAAATCTCCTAACAACAAGGCCGGATTAGTACCTCCAGTTCTCCATTCTGGCATGTCAAATCGCACACCTATTTGTCAAAAGCAGGGACGCAGCCACATAGTTCAACCAAAGTATAGGTCTAGCCTTTTTCCCTTTCAGTCAATAATCACAAGACAAAGATTCAATGGATAAGATCTCAAGACAGTGTATGGCTCAAGAAGACCTAGGTAATATCACTCAAAACCTCAGAGTAGCACCCCACTTACTGCCAAAATATGACTGCCTGGCTGTACAAGTACACAAGGAGTTATATTAGTCACAAACATTGAGAGTTACAAAAGTAAAATATGTAGTGAAATTGTGTGGTTGCTCAACTAAGTGATCAGAATATGGGATGGAAGATATATTGTGTGTGTGTGTGTGTGTGTGGGTGTGTGTGTGTGTGTGTGTGTGTTTCTCTTTGAAAAGTCTGTGATTAGGTCATCAAAATCCAAGGCTAGAGGCTAACATTGCTCGCTAGCTCAACAACATCCTCCGTGACTGCCACCACTGTTCCTTGTGGTTGCTGGCCTATTTCGTCACTTTTTGCATTTTTTAAATGCAGCCGCCACTCTCTCTTCTTTTTCTTTCTTTTCGCAGCCCCGCTGGGCGTTTGGCTGCTACCGTCATCATCAATTTGTTCAGCTCACGTGACAAAATATGACATGAGTGAGGGTGGGGCTGTGATTCGGCTATACACCGCCGCCGCGTAGTAATAAAGTTGAGCGCATACATAGTGAGACCTACAGTACAGAGACGGTTTAGAAAATATATTAATTTGACCCTATAGAAAAGCTGTGTTATTTATGGTGAAGAGCGAGTGTAATTTAAAACAATATATGATGAGTGAGGTTGTTTAAAAAGTTAAAAAAATATATATTATTTTAAATTTTGTCACTGAGGGCCCTCTTTGCTCAAGGGCCCCTGGGCACTTGCCCAGGTTGCCCATATGGCTAATCCGGCCGTGCCTAACAATGTTGTCCATTTTAGACATTAGTAGTACTGATACTGTTTAAATACATTAGTATGCATAAAAAGTGACATGTGGACACGCCCCCCAATTATGCAAATGAGCTAAGTCCCGCCTCCCATTGGTCGAGATCCTTTGATCTGAGCTAAGTCCCGCCTCCCATTGTTCGAGACCCTTTGATGTGAGGGGGTGAGGTGTTATAACGGGTAGGTGTGAAAAGCCCCCCTGTGGAGTGCCTTTGTTGTCTAAGCCTTTGATGTGTTGATTAAGGCAGTCTCTTTGAAGTTATGTTGTCTGGCCCCTGTCCCCTCACCCCTTTGTTGTCTAAGCCTTTGATGTGTTGATTAAGGCAGTCTCTTTGAAGTTATGTTGTCTGGCCCCTGTCCCCTCACCCCTTTGTTGTCTAAGCCTTTGATGTGTTGATTAAGGCAGTCTCTTTGAAGTTATGTTGTCTGGCCCCTGTCCCCTCAAACCCCTTTGTAGTCTAAGCCTTTGATGTGAGTTGTTATAACGGGTATGTGTGAAAAGCCCCCCTGTGTAGTGCCTTTGTTGTCTAATTCTTTGATGTGTTGATTAAGGCAGTCTCTTTGAAATTATGCTGTCTGGTCCCCGTCCCCTCAGGGTTATCTAATCTAATTAGCCTTTGATGTTTTGCCCTTTGATGTGGTGTGTTATAAGCCTTTGATGTTCTAGGTGTCTCTTTGAAGGTATGCGTGAGACGGTCTAGCCCCCCGTCCCCTCCCAGCCCAGGCCTCACCCCCTTCCTCTGGCTATGAGGCTGGCAGATTGTGGGGGGTGGAATTAGATGAAAATATAAATATGCTCAAAACTAACTAAAAGACAGTAATTTCCACTTACCAAGTCACCTTTCAAAAAAGAAAAATGGCCAAGAGACGCCTGTGACAACTTACCGCCATCCGTCCGGAGCGCCAGTCAAGAAACGAATGCCGCAGCTGTGCGGGGTTCAGACGTCTACAGCCGAGGATCTGTGCACAAACTTATCTTGTGCCCTCTTTTGGTCATGTGCGTGCGTTCATGTGTGCTGGAGGAGGGGCTCTGTGAGGAAGTGGCAGATTTTTCCCGGTTGTGTATTTTCTATTTCTAGCTCACTTGAGCTGGTTTCTCCAAAATGACCTCCCCCTACCTTTAAGAACAATTAACACACACACACACACACACACACACACACACACACGTTGGAGTTGGCCTTTGATGTGAGGGTTTGAGATAAGCCTGGGATGTTAATCTATATGTTGATTAAGGAGGAGGTGAGAAGCGAGGGGATGGAGTTAGTTTTAAAAAAAAGAAATACGCTCAAACTAAATAAAACAGCCATTCATTTTCACTCACTAAGACACCTAAAAACGTTATTGTCCTCTCTAGATTTGATTCAGGGTTTGTTTTAAATGATTTGTGCTTGCTAAGGATGTTTCTTTTCAAGTTTTTGTGAAACTGTTAACTACAAGGAAGTATCTGTTTGCAAAGAGGTTATTCATATTCATTTAAAAAGATCTTATTTAGGTTTTTAATAGTGATACCTAGGGATATTCTCTTTTAGTTTGTATGGATTGTGAACTAATGTGTAATTACTTTATTAACTATAAGAAAGTCTCTCTGAAGAGGGAAATAATAATTTCCGCCCCCTCAACATAACAAGTCCCGCCCTCCTCACCAGATCATTTAAAAGTAAGGGGGTGGAAATAGATGTAAAAAGAAATACGCTCAAACTAAATAACAAGCCAGTCATTTACACTCACCAAGTCACCTTTCAAAAAAGAAAAATGGCCAAGAGACGCCTAGATATGGGTTTAATCAGCGAGACGCCTGTGACAACTTACAGCCATCCGTCTGGAGCACCAGTCAAGAAACGAATGCAGCATCTGTGCCGGGTTCAGACGCCTTCAGCCGAAGAACTTCATGAAGAATGGACTCTGAAAAATGGCGATGTTTGGGTTATGTATTCAACTATATGGCGAATGAACTGCATTTCTACAATCTGAAGAATGGAGAAACGTATGGACCCCGTAGTGTTAAAGTGACACTGACCCCAACAGATTGGGCTGTGTTAACTCTGGTGTCTTCCAGAGATCTCCACGCAACCACTGTATCGGAAGAAGTAGTGCATCAAGAAACCATAGTGGAACCAGCGGTGTACAAGATATTTGCAAAGAAAAGCAAAGAAACGCAGACAGCAAGCGAGATCAAAGAAGAGTTTTCACCGCTGCCCCTCAATGTGAAGGAAGAAGAAGAAGGAGATATCCCCCCCGCCGCCAGAAGTGAGAAGAGTCCTGACAAGCACCGTCTGGGAAACTAAAAGCGGACCATCGGGGCGGTGGTATTACCGCGCAAGCCGTTTGGTGACGCTGGGGAAGGACCCCTCTGATGATATTGTTTTGGAGTATTTCAACCCTACATGCGGGGCTTTTCAGACATCCTTGCGGGTGCGTCTGACTGCTTGGCTGAAAATGATTGATGGAAAAGATACAAAGCTTAAAGAACTTTTTAAACAGAGTCAGACATCGATGGAGATTATACTGGTGAAAAAGACTCTCACTTTTGCAGAGGACTCCGTATCCCACTCAACATAACAAGTCACACCCTCCTCACCAGATTTAAAACTAAGGACCCCTCAAAGAAAAGCATTGTGTTTTCTACCTAGGTAAAAGGTCTTACGAAAATGTGTTATCTCTGTATCAAGATGATGTGTTTAAAAATGAATCTTGTGAAAAATACCAACGGTGTGAGAGACGTCATAAAGACACTCATTTTAACCACAGTGTTTGTTCTCTACAAATGTTTAAAGATTGTTACAAAATGTAAAAAATAAAAAAGGTATGGAGACAAAATTAATTCAGGTGACTCTGTCTTTATTAGGAAAACAAAAATATAATACAAATGGTTTAGGAGGTCAAATGTAACCATCTTGGACTTAATATTCAAACAAAATACTTTATCTGAATACATTTTCTTTTAAACGCACTTTTTGAAATTATTTATTTATTATTTCAGTGGAACGATCCAGTTTCTGTTAACATCAGTGCTTTTTTCTCTTTTCTTGTGTTACTAAGATACTTTTAGACCCACTTTGGCATATGCAACACTTAACAACTGGTAGAATATGAAGTACTTTGTAAGGAATTTGGTTTTCTTTTTAATGGCAGGTTTTTTTTTTTTTTTGTAAAAACACTTGTTCAGTTAAACAAGGGTTTTTTCTTTTCTGATAACCTTACATATTTTAGTTATTTTCTACTACCAAGATACTTTAAGATACACCTTGATGTACGCAACATTGAACAAAGGGTATAATATGAAGTACTTGGTAAGGAATGGGGTTTTCTTTAAGGGGTGCAAAACTTTAGAACTGGGTAAAATATTCATTAATTGTAATGAATTGAGTTTTCTTTCTTTTGATTTTCAACATACTATCTGTACACAATGACTTTTTTCCATATTTCTGACAAAATTATACTTTTTGACTTTTTCTGTAAAATCTTGACAAAACTATTACTTATTCTTAAATTTGACCTATTGCTGCTTGGTTGGAAATGATAGATGAAAAAGCTACAACGCTTAAAGAACTTTTTTTTAAAAATTCAATTCTATAAATGACTCCCCCCATTCAACGCAATAAGTCCCACCCTCCACTCAGCAAATCATCTAAAACAAAGGACCCCACTAAGACGACCGTTGTAAACTAGCCATGGATCTGAGAAAAACCAAGACTCCCCCTGCGAGTTGCAGCCAGGAACAGACTCCTGGACTACCATCATCACCACCATTTTGGACACCCGAATCCTGCAATACTACTGCTGATTTTGCTCCTTGGGCCAAGACGTCTCTGTTTGTGGACACAGTGAAATCGGTGTTGGTTGAAATTGTGGAGAGGGTGATACATCGGTACAGAGAAGAAATCTGCAACGGGTGCCAGTCAGTCACCCTGGCCAGAGGCAACACGATTTTCTGAATGACATGTCCGATTTTTACTTCAGAAACAATTACAACGCGTTAATGAAAAGACTCTGGCTCACCGACTTCATTACTGAGATCGATTCTTATTGATAAAGACATTTTCACGGATGATTGGAGGATCCAAGGCGCTTTGGAGGCTTTTCTTCACAATCTCAAAAATTGCAGACGCCTCAAGGAGAGACTTGAAAAGATCCATGCCGAGTTGGATGGAGAAGAAGAAGACTATTAACCAGCAGTTGACTGAAGCCAGGGATTTGTTCGATACATTGACTTTTTTCTTTAAAGTAAAATAAAAATGGGAAACTACTATGCAAAACGCTCTGTATATATTGATCAGAATGTAGTCCATACCCTTTTAATAAGTGTGGTGATGAGGACGATTGAAAACAGAATGAGTAGTGACCCCTGTGTAAAAAGAACGGCTGAAGTTTGTAAACTGGAAGACATTTTGGATATCGTTCGTTCTGGCAGTACTATTCCGGGTCATTGGGAAACGATTGTCAACGAAACATTTAAAGTGGTCCTGGAATCTTCATTTTCCGAAACATTCTGTAACATTACCGCAGAAATGAAACAAACATCAAAAGTGTATCATGTAGGGCTGTCCCGAATACCATTTCTCGGGCTCCGGATATTCGGTAGTAATCAGCAGCGAATATTCGAATATTCGGTGCGGAGATTTTTTTTCATAACACGCTCCGAGACACCTGACAACACACTGTTAAGCAGAATTGCAGAAAGAGCATACCAGGGGTCAGCAACCCCTGGCACGCGGCACCGTAACCAGTGGCACACTAGGAATAAGTGTGGAAAATATTTTAATTGTATATTCGGATCCTGAACGAGACCGCCGCCAGAGCTCTTCTCCCGTTACCTGCAGAAGGAAGCCATGCACGCAGCGCAGCCCCGATCTTTAACTCCAGGTGACTTTCTGCCGCTTGCCTCCGTGGTGCTGATCGTTTCACCACGGAGGACTGCACTTCACACATTGCAGTTCCCATAAGGAGCTGTACAAATGCTGCAGTTTTTGCGTGGCTGTGTCTTTAGTTGAAAGCCCAGTGGCGATCTGCTCATCTCTCATCAAAATAATATGCTACAAAGGGACTGGCCACGTGTGCTCTGGAGAATCACAGAACGGACGATCGTCCTTATTATTATTATTATTATTATGCTGTTATAACCAATTATTTAAATGTGTTAAATTCGGCATCATGTAAGTTAGTGATGCTCCGATCGATCGGCCGGTGCTCTCTAAAAATGCCGATCGCGAGAGCCGATCGCATGACGTAAAATACATGACACTTTTCTCTGTGCACGGCAAAACAAGCTCTCCAAAATGGCTTCACCGGTCTGGCAGTATTTTAAAGTGTCCGAATATGACAATAAAATAGCGGTATGCAACGTGTGTGAAGCAGAAATCCTGCAGCTCCACCCGCTGTGACGGACCGGTGAGCGGAGCAAACACACAAGAGTTAGACCTAACCACTTAGCTATGTTATCTACCTCTGGAACAAGCTAAACTAGTTATAAATATATGTATTCTTCACTGTCGGGTCATTCATTACTGGATCAGTGAGCTGCATGAGATACCGACGGGCTGTCAGGAGAGAGAGAGAGGGGGAGAGAGGAAAAGAGAGCGCTTCCGCTCATTTCTCCCGTGCTATTATCCAAAGTTAATGTAAACTTGAATAATGTACTTAATTTGAATGTAATAATTATGTTGGTTGTTGTTTGTGGAAGCTCCAGTGAATGAGCCCCATTAACTGAGTTTTAAACATAACTTTAAATGGAAGATCCCCATAGGCCCCGCCCACTCGATCCGATCGGAGCATCCCTATAATGTAAGGTCTACACACTGCTTCCCCGCAGCGAGCCTCCCCCCCGCCCTCCTGTTGACAGTTCACGAGCGTCGGCACACTGATAAAATAATAATTGAATGGCACTTCATATCAAAAAGGTTGCCGACCCCTGGAGCATACTATTACGATTTATATTTATTTATTGTCTCAGTACTCGCATACATTAAAACTAAATGTGTCCTCTGCATTTAACCCAGCCGCAGTGCAGCGCCGGGATATAGGCGTAAACAGTAAACGGTATTTAAATAAATGAAGAACGAAAAATAAATGAACGAACTGTATGCCAATAATTGCCTTAGCCCCAGATGTTCCCACATCGCTCCTATTATTTTCACTATTCGGATAAAATTGAAAAACTAATATAAAAAAACAATTCGGTTGCTTGCTTGCAACTATTTTCCAAGGATAGTAAGAGCACGATTTTATCATGTGTAACGTTACTGTTTAAACGGCGGATAAAGCAGCTTCATCATGGCAACTTGACAACAGCTAAGCTAAGCTAGGCTACTATTTACAGCATCCGGTGACTTTTCAGAGTTGTTGTTCCACCGGCCAGTTTCTTGTCGCATATTTGGCACACTGCCTTCTTCTTACCGTCGTCCAATTTAAAATGGTCCCACACAGCTGGAGTCTTCGGCATTTTGTGTGCAGGTGTGTGAAGCGAGGTGAAGCAAGGAGAAGCGTGCCGTTTGCGTTCGTGACTGTGAGTGAACGCGATGTCAGGAGCACAGGCTGAGATTGTATATATTTCCGCATTTTAACAGTGCAATTCAAAAGTATAAATATAGTATAAGAATATGGAAATTCGCCTTTATTGATAGCATACATTTAGGGGAAAAAAAATTTTTTGGGAAAAAAAAAAAAAAAACGAATATCCGAATAATGAAATTGAAACCCGAATAGTTGGCCAACGAACGAATATTCGAATAGTCGAATATTCGGGTACAGCCCTAGTATCATGTGCTCTCACTGTATGCTCTGTTTGTAGATGTAATGCATCTTTGTGTCGAAAACAGCATACACATGTGTGGAGGAAACTTCTGTGTAGCAATGCAGTAGGAGTCACCGACTCAGGAAGGAGACACGGTAGAGCTTTTGATGTCAAACACTGATGGTTTATTTGGAGTTACGGCCGGAGAGATTCACATCACAAGTCACATCAGTCACGGTGAGACTGCACGGGAGAGTTGCCACGTCAATTCTGGAGCGCCTCTCTCTCGTTAGCCCATTTAACTGGTTTCACAGAGAGTGATCAACATATTTTGATAAGATAGTTTAGACAGTTGGGCACACTGAGTCACTTGCATCCGTCACTTATGGCCTCGAAGATTTCATACCTTGGAGTCCATAATCAACAAAGAAGGAAGTGTCCCAGTGCACCCACAACAACAGACCATCTGTGACCTTGTGTTGCCCGGTCACAGAATGGGAACAATAACATTATGGCTGAAGCAGCCTATGTCCTTAAAGGAGATAAACAGACGTCAGGGTTAGTCATGCACGTCATATCTAGGAGTCGAGGACAATTATTTCCCTAACAACATGAATATTTTGACTGAAGTGAAAAAAACTCCACCATGATATTTCCAGTAATATGGGGAATTCTAAGCTGGAGACGATCCTGGGGATGTTACAATCAGTATAACTATTGATTTTTGTGTGTGAAAAAATAAAAAATGTAAAAACACAGACATACAGAAAACACTAGTATGGTTTTGGTGTTTTCAGTGTTTTCTGTGTGTCTGTACACACAAAGCACAAATCATTTAAAACACACCCTGAATCAAATCTAGAGAGGACCATTAAGAGTCAGATGCTTGACGAAATCTACTAAAACAAAGTACTTCATTATCTACTTTTTCAGCTTTTATACACAAAAGTGTATCTTTTCAGTAACTTTCTCAGAGAATTTAAGCATAAATCTGTCAAATGTTCAAAACAGCCTTGTTTCACTGAAATAGCCTCAAAATCACAAACTGTCAACATCAAAGGCTTATAACACACCACATCAAAGGGCAATTAGATTAGATAACCCTGAGGAGACGGGGACCAGACAGCATAACTTCAAAGAGACTGCCTTAATCAACACATCAAAGAATTAGACAACAAAGGCACTACACAGGGGGGCTTTTCACACCTACCCGTTATAACAACTCACATCAAAGGCTTAGACTACAAAGGGGTTTGAGGGGACAGGGGCCAGACAACATCACTTCAAAGAGACTGCCTAATCAACACATCAAAGGCTTAGACAACAAAGGGGTGAGGGGACAGGGGCCAGACAACATAACTTCAAAGAGACTGCCTTAATCAACACATCAAAGGCTTAGACAACAAAGGCACTCCACAGGGGGGCTTTTCACACCTACCCGTTATAACACCTCACCCCCTCACATCAAAGGGTCTCGAACAATGGGAGGCGGGGACTTAGCTCAGATCAAAGGATCTCGACCAATGGGAGGCAGGACTTAGCTCATTAGCATAATTGGGGGGCGTGTCCACCTGTCACTTTTTATGCATACTATTGTGATTGAAACAGTATCAGTACTACTACTTAGACTTATAAAATATTTACAGCCTGGATGGATGTTTATTAAGATAAGATCCATTTTCTGGGCCCAATATGTGTCTTGGCCGTTTTCGTTGTGATCGCTAAATTCCCCTTGTTTATAATAATCACCGTTCCTTCAGCAGGATACTGTAGTGATTCAAAAACCGCTTTCACACCAAGTACTTTGCCGTACTTAGCTCCCAGCACTTAGTTCCCAGCACCTATGGCGCATTTCCACTACAGTGCGGAGCGCGGTTTAAGCGTGCCGTGCCCGGCCCGTTTTTGGTTGCGTTTCCACTCGGCGTAGTACCGGCTAGCGGGTACTATTTCACAGTTTTTCTGGCCCTATAAAATTGAGGTTCTTAGCGGGCCAACAACCAGGCTGTGTCGGGCTGAGTATGCTAAACTAAAGAGAGAGAATCGCTGGCAAGGGGGCTACAACTACAACAAAAATGAACATATTTGACCGTGATTTAATTGTATATACGTTTCAAAATGATGCCGAAGTGACAACATACTGATACCGGTTAGTAAAAACCATGAATTAATGCTTTTAGACGGCAGAGCGAAAAAACGTTTAAAATGCGTGTTTTCTGAATGGAGATCGGCTAAGCTAACGCAGTATATGCTCCGACCGTCCACATTCACAACAACGGCCTATACAGACATAAATAAAGCAGCGACTGTATTCGCCATGACACAGACAGTCTGTGGTTTGTACTTGTTTAACTTTTGTCTAGTTTCTGAACAGATATGAGGAGCTGTGAGCTCCGAGGGCTAACAGCTAATGGCTGATGTTGTTTTTCTGTGGTTCTCATCAAAGATGACGTCACGGCTCTGCCTACACTGCGTTACTATTACTGCCCCAGCTACTATACTGTAATGGAAATGCAGCATAAAGTGAGCCAGTCCTAACTATACCGTACTAAGCCGAGCGAGGCCCTGCAATGGAAATGCGCCATTAGTACCCCCATGGAACTAAGAGCTGATCGCGTTCAGAGGGAAGATTACGCAAATGAAGCCGCTGACGTCACTTCTTCTTCTTCTGCTTTGGGTTTACTGGCAGGCCACAAACAACTTCACGGCGTATACTGCCATCCGAAGTCCTCGGCCGATGTAGATACCATATGTGCACGGCCTACCAGATCAGCCCGGGGTCCGTTGTTTCCATAGCAACAACAACTTCCTGTCAACAGCGTAAACTCCCACAGACAGTAGGCTACACACTTTCAGAGTCTGAACGTGTGTAGCCTACTGTCTGTTCAAAAAACTGCAGGAACCCTAAACACAGACAAAAACATAACCCCCTTCACATCTCAACTATTGTAAATGTAAAAGCAGTGATGACCAGGAGCATGAGGACACGGTGTGCTATGTTTCCTTGCAGATCGCTTCTCTGGTTGTTTTATTGCACAACAAAATCATGTAAACATATTATGTAAATAACCTAATTTGTGTTCTGTGAAACTAAAAAGGATATGAGATTGTTTGTGTTACCTTTGTTGCAGTTGTATGCATACTTGCCAACCCTCCCGATTTTCGCGGGAGACTCCCGATTTCATAGCCCTCTCCCGGTTTCCTCCCGGGGTCATATTTCTCCCGATTTCTGACAAAATCAGATTTACTCAGGACTGTTTCCACCCGGACTTTAATACAGCTACACCATTGTTTGGTTTCCATGGTAGCGCGTCTCTTTAGTAGCGCGCGCAACTGAAAGTCTGAGAGCGTGAGGAAGATAGTCACAGAAAACAGAACAAGAATTGACAACTCTGCTCACTCCTGTCCTTCACATAATGCTCCATAAAGGATGGTGCTACAGGCCGTAAGACAGTGCCCTTACAACTACAATAAGCATGTTAAAGTTAATCTAGTACAGCTCCGGCGATCCACTAGCACCGCCCCCCCCGCGGTGGTTTTGAAATGCTCCCGATTTCTGAGGTCTCAAGGTTGGCAAGTATGGTTGTATGTCTTAAATGTAATTTAGGTTAACTTCCTGTTTTATTTAGATGCTTTTATTTTGAAGGCGAGTTTACGATGTTGACAGGAAGTTGTTGTTGCTATGGAAACAACATGGTATCTGATATCTTCTACATATAAAGACGGAGAAAGCAGGGTTCGAGTTATAAACTGAGCTAAATGGGGGTCTTTAAAACTAACGCGTGCGCACGCACACACAAACACACACACACAGCAGCAGCAGCCCTCTACTTGCAACAAACTTAAATATGAAAAGGTTCAACTATGCACACACATCATCTCGGCTCGTGCAGCACGCTCACAGGCATAGATTGTGCAAAATGTATTGCGCACCTTGGAGGTGCAGCGCAGGCATATTGTCATTCAAAAGATGCATAGTTCTTTTGGGAAACATGTTTTTCTTTTAGCCTATTTACCTCGTTAACGTAAATAATACTCATTACATTGACACATGCATTATTTGTGATTAAAATAATGGTTGTTGGTAATGTATTAGCGACCCCCACAGATGAACTTGAACAACTTGAATGACAGAGGGTGTCGTATTGTCATACTGATATTCTGTACAAACTGTGAAGACCACTGAGACAAATGTAACATTTGTGATATTGGGCTATATAAATAAACATTGATTGATTGATTGAACTTTATTAACTTCCAGGGTAGTGAATTGAACATGCAATTGTAATTGGGTGTGTGTAGTGCTGCGTACCTGGACTCACATTCAGGTTCAGGTCCGGACTCAAGTCCAGAGGTTCAGGTTCAGGTCCGGACTTATAAGTCCCATGGCTTGTGTCAAGTTGTGTGAGTAACTAAAGTGAACTTAATATCCAATATGGCGACCAGCAGCCCACGCTGTCCACTATGTCTAAGCAAATCACATCGCTAGCTTCCCTTGACGTCACACAGATCTCGCGAGCAGTTGCAATATTTTGCGAGACTTCGTGAGTTCAGTAATGGCCGCCATATCAGAAGCCGACACGATGTTTTTCGTCTTTTCTCAGCGCAAATGTCTCGATCTATGGAAGGTTGTAGATGGTTTAGAACAAAAAGGAGAATATACGTACGAATATGCTAGTTTTTTTGCGAGTCCAAGTACCAGTTCCCGACGTTCCGGTTTTAACCGGACATGAACCGAAAGTTTTTACAAGTCCATTACCGGTTCGGCGTACCGGTACGCATCACTAGGTGTGTGGTATATTTTCATGCACGCACACACATGTTCCGACCACAACACACAAACTGAACAACACTCAATTGTCCGATCGCAACCAGTGTCCTTGCGATCTTGTTATAACAACAAGTCCACGTTACTGATGCAATATGGTTGAGACCATTCAGGCTTATTCTAGAGGGGTGCAAGGAATATTCCAAGTAGTGGGGGAGTTGTATACAATATGTGTAAAACATAAAGATAAAAAGGTTTTAAAAAGTTATTGTTTAATGTTTTAAGGAGATGACGCTACTCAGCCAATCAAATCGGTGAGTAAGCACGATAGATTCAAACACACACACAGAGACGAGACAAGAGGAAGGTAGACAGCAAAAACAGAACATTTAATGACATTTTCTCTTACTGGACCTCTTTGAAATGCAATTGAATACCCCTGCCTTATAGCAACAACAACAACAATAATAATAGGCTAATAATAATAATGATAATAATAATAGCAATAATAATTGGGAGGGGGGGGGCGCGGCTGTTCTTATGTTCTCTGAGGGGAGGCTCACCTTCCCACACTTTGAAAACCCCTGCTCTAAAGGTTAAGTGACTCCAACCATAATACTCATATGAGGTTCTATGAGCAGTTATCTCCACGAGGTGCAGTCCAATGGATTCATTTCAGACCCCCTCCTCTCTTTCTCTTTGTTAGTGTTATTTATGACCATACTGTAGAGACAAATACAGAACACTTAAGAGAGGCAATTAGGCCAGATTTTCATACTGTCTGAAATGCTTCTATGGCGGCACCCAGGGGAAACAGGAAGTGGTGTCCTGACTGATTTCAACCAGACCAGCTGTGGATTAATGTTGTTCCACTGAAGATCTCACTAATGCTTTTTAATGGACAGAGACTTGATTCTATGATGTTATCTATTGATGTGGAGTATATTCCTAAATTCCATTTAGGACTAAAGTGGGTTGTAAATTGCATCCCCAGACTGCTGACAAAGTAAAACAAGGCCAATGATGACATTTTAAAGTAGAGCTTATTCAAAGACAAATGTAAACAATATAATAACATAAAAATAGGAAGGACTTAATGCCAACGCTTTCTCATTGAGTCTATCACAGATTATCTCTCTTGTATTGCTGAAGGCAAAAAAGAGGCAGAAAGAGGCAAGAAAATGTTAATTATATGCTATGCTGTACATTTATCAGACTTTTTCGGTCATGAATGCCGCCCGCACTTGTAAAATGGAGTACTGTAAAGCTGAGCATACACACTCTCTATCGTACCTATTCACAGTGACAATTGGGTGCCGTTTGACAGGAAACACAGTAATTAGCCAATTAGTGACATTTGTTGAATGCAAGCCGTTAACAGGCTGCAACTGTTGGTGTCACATATTGAATGAACATGCTAGTTCATAGGCTCCAGCTTTGACAGAACATCTTTCTGTTTCTGTTCTTCACAAGGAAGTAGGAACAACAATTTGAAAATGTTCCCTATTCTTTCTTTTTTAACGCTGACACATCTCTTTGGCACCAAGGTCTATGAGAATCATTCAAAAGGAATACAAGATGAATACTTGCTGAATTTAACCATTGCATTTCACTACTATCATTCCCCAAGTGGTATGCGTGAAGGAGGGTGAATTGAAATACGTACTGCACTAATGATGGTACAGGACCTGCCAGCCACCAGCAACAATACACAAACTAAACACATTAATAGTACCAGCGTGTTATTGATGTTTCGCTTAGGGACTTCATCATACACACCCATCTTGTGAAGACTGTAAGATATATTATTTTGTGTCTCCAAAATCCTGGTTCCTATCCCTTTTCTCTCTTTTCTCTTTTGGGGTTTTCAGGCTTTTATATTCCTTATTTAGGTAGAGTCCATAGCACTTTGAAGAGCTAGCTGCTTATTTTCTAGATGAAAATATAGCTTTTAACAAGAAAATCCTATGATAATTGGAACATGTTATTAATCTAAATCTAAAATGATTTAACTATGATAAGTGGCACTCCAACACATGTAGAGGTTTATTCGGAAGTCAAAATGCATCTTCTTACTCAAGCTATTAATTGAGCTGCCCATACTCACACTACAGTATGCCTTTTTAGTCATGTATTCTGTACCTGCTGTGTTTATTTATTTTATTTATTTCATTACCTTTGCTTATTATGCCTGTTTTAAATGCCTTTTTAATAATGTATCTATGCTGTATTTGTTCTTAAATGTCTTTTGCTTTTAATCTGTAAAGCACTTTGAATCGCCACGTGCTGAAAAGTGCTATATAAATAAAATGTTCTTGCCTTGCCTAAAAGCAAATTGACAGTTATTTTGCATTAAAGAAGGTTGATTATATAGCGATTGTTGTTGTTTTATGTATTTGTCCATTTATAAGAAACCCCCAGGGAAACCACTACCCGGCTCACATTCAAAACCTACGATTTTTCCAAGTATAGGGACATTTTAGATACACAGGGCTGGGTATCAATCGACCCAAATATGTGTGTGAGAAACAGGTTTCTCTGAGGGCGGCATTAGGTAGGATCCTATGAAACAATATCAAGAACAAGGGCGGCCTCGCCAAGCAATTGGACATCAAACAGGAGCTGGCTCCATTACAGGCCATTAAAACCATAATGGCTGCTTGGAAAGAGCGAAGCTTAGAGAATCGATAACGGGCAGTATAACTGTCTGACACAGCTTACTAATATGTGAAGCATCAACCTTCAGAGAGAGGGAGAGAGAGAGAAAAAAGAGGGGGGAGAGAAAGAAGACTCGCACTAACGTAGTGGGTGAGAGAGAGGAAATGGAAAGAGAGAACGACTCTTGAGATCATGACAGAGTGCTTTCCAGCTTCCATTTACTTTCAACCCCTCCCTGCTTTACAGTATACATGAACAGTGATGATATAACACCATTTCCAGTAGATTGGCCTTTAGGATGATTCCAATCCTACACACACACATAAACACACTCACACCAGCACACCACACAGGAGGATATGCATCGAGCTATCGAAAAGCTAGAGAAAAACTTGTTCAACTTAGGAACAAAAAGGCTTCTATTGTAGTCCTCCCACACGCTCCTCTTTCGCTTTATCGGGTATCAGAATGCGGAAGAGTTAAGCCTCCTAGAGATTGATCCTGAGCTCAATGCTATTTTCATTCCCTGTGGGTGCAGTCATTCAATACTTCTCTTTTTTTGTAAGTGTACGACTGAAAAAGGAAGTGGTGATAAATGATAATGTCTCTCTTGCTTCAGGCAACATCAACAAAGTCTCTAAAGGCGTAATCAGAATACAAATGGACATAAATACTGTGTAAGAGTCTACAGATGTTGACGTTTGTTTGATGTCATGATTCATATTGAGGCATTGTCGCCATCATAATACCCTCTAAATGTAGCAACACTTAAATTCCAATCATATTCTGACATAGTAGTTATTGAAATCTTTGAATAATTGTAGTTTAGTAGTCGAATAGTAGATCTTGATGACTGCATGGTTAGTAAACATTCTTTAATCATACTTTTTACATACTTTTTGCCATTAGAATGTGTGTTCACCATGTTTCCTTGACTTTTTTACTAAATTGTGACTAGCGGGTACATTTTCAAGACTTCATTTTATTTTCAGAGATGGCGTATACAAATGGCTTCTCTCACAAATCCCACTACCAGTTGGTTTCCTCTTTGAACAGCTGTGCGACTCATACTCAAACTCAAACAGGCAAACAATGGTTCAGATGGATAAATGGACATGCACAGATGCAGCAGTAGAGATGTGTATGCAGGCTTGCACACAACATGTTTTTCTCCCTCCATGTAAAATCTCTCGCTCTCTCATGCTCTTTCCTTCCCTCTCCTGTAACAAAAGGGGCTTTCTTTTTTCAAAGGACCTCAGAAACCCTTGGGCACAAAAAGTAGAAATTGCTATAATTGGTGAAGACGTGGTGGAGCGCTTGGCACAAGGAGGTCCCGTGTTCTAATTACGAGAGATAGGGGGGGGGGGCTGGTACTTGTTTCAGAGCGCAGAAAGACATGGCTTGGCAACTGCTTTCATGGATAGTCATAGCATGCTTTCTGCTGCATTGTGATATGTTTATGGTGGGACATTTGTCTCAAGATTTATCATTGTTTTTGTAGCTGCAGCAACACATTTCCACGTAAATTGGCATCATGATGTGCATATTCAAAATGACAGCGCACTTTCTCCATGTAATATGAAAATGGATGTTGTGAAAGGGAAGCCTTTGAAGGTTTTTCATGGTTTCTAACTGCCACCATCACACAGCAGGCCATTTCTTTATGATGCTCTCCTTTAAATCAGGCAATACAGTTTGCAGTTTGTGCACAGTAAACATTCAATCTGACATTGAAAAGAGAACATATTTACAATGGCTTGTTTTGACACAAGGACGTTTTTAGAATGTTTGCAAAATGCAGCTGTTTTGAAACACACTTATCCTGTGTGATATTAAACAGCATGTCTTAAAGAATACACTTAAAACTCTATTATTACAATGGTTGACTTTTATGTCATATATAAGCTTCTCAAAGTATTTTTATATGAACAGATTTAAAGGTGACAGAGTTTCAGACTTGTCAGGCAGCACAAGAACCACAATTCAGAGTTAGTGAAGAATAATGTGAAGTGTGTGTTATACATAATGTCCTGAGAGGCAGGCAGCACAGCACAGCTCTGTTTACAATTGTAATTCAAACCTTTAGTGGTTTGCATCAGGAGGGCCTGAGAGACAAAGCAGACAGAGCAGCACAGCCAGCTCATTAGTACAGAGTGGAATATGTCTGTCCTTATACCTGTCTCATACGCACACACACTATCACACACACACTGTGCAGTAAATGCATAATACACAGTTACACAGGTGCCCCCAATTGCACTGTAAATAAACCGATGAACACACAACATACGATTATAGACAAACCTTATTTCACTTCTCCACAAAAACGATAAAGCACGCACAAACACACTCATACACTTATTTAATGTCCTCTGAACGCTACAAGTTGGCATAAGAGAAAGGGGAACGTTTGGCAGAATGTTTGAGCACAGAGCACACAAGCACACACAAACATGCACACACACACTTTATACTGACTTGGTATATGCATTCTCCACATTTTCACAAAAAAAATGCTACTATAAATCTAAAATGATAGTTAATAATGCAAGTGCAGTATCATGCGGCTTTACTAATATATTTACATTTTTATTTGATTCTTATTTGTTTTCATTTAAAGATAGATCAGATAAAATGGAAAGGGTTGAGGCCCTGGATCATGGGCAATAAGCAATATGGCCGCCAACATTATCTAGTTTTAATGATTACATTTACAATTTGTGTTGTTGTGGTTTTTACAGTGAGCATAGAGCTTGCCAAATGTAGTCGTGCTCTGTGAAGCGTGACAATCCTCCAGGAACTGCTTGGCTATTTGTAATTAAACAAAGCACAAAGATAAATCTTGAGAATGAATCAGCCTGTCCTCCTACAAAAAACGACCATATAGGTCAGCAGCTTAATACGACCCAGAGTCACGTTTTAAAGTGTAGCACCTCTAGTGGTCGTGTAAGAAACAACATGCTCCCGTTCATTGCAAATGCTCCGGAGGGTCGTTTATTCACAAATAAACCCTCTCTGGAAAATCCTAAATTGTGGAATAGTTTGGCCATTAACATGCTTTTTTATTAGATTTCTAGCGAGAAGTGTATATTGTACTTTTGTAATCTACGTCCAGTGGATGTGTAGGATCTATATTTGATAGATATTACGAAGATGATTTGAGGTCTCGCCAGGAGGACGTGTATATGCGGCAGCTTCCATGTAAAGTTAGCGTCAACCCTCACGGGTTGAAAACAGTATTTCCGGTCTCAAAGTTTTCATAATAAAACCGGATATATTCCCCTCACTGTCAATGATGACACAGTGATATCTCCATTACTCATCCACTAAAAAACATCAGTTTATCCTTGTTAATTACACAATATTGATTGGTTTAAATTGTGTACAATGCTTTTGTTTTTAACCTTCGATTCGGAGAAACAAATAGTTTTTTCGGAGTTAGACACTACAGTTTCCGAAGACACTACACTACCCAGAATCCCCAGCTATCGTTTGGGACTACAATATCCGCCTTGCTTTACAAACCCTGTGATTAGTCCTCAAGCCCCGTGATTGGATGTTGGAGTGGCAGTGCGACAAGGTTGCGCCGAGCGTCAAACAGCTCTTTGAAATGGAATGGAACCACGATAGACTATCCAAAACTGGACTTGGACTGGTCCAGCCCAAATATGGCAGTAGCCATCGATCATCTTAAGATAAGATAAGATACTTTATTGATCCCAAGTTGGGAAAATTTTTTGTTACAGCAGCATACTACTTTGTTCTACTCCACTACAATTCAGAGGTTAACCTGATATTTTTACTCTACTACATTTATTTGAGTTACTTTGCAGATTCTGATTAATGATGTGAAATATAAACAACCCATAAATCAGACTTTAGTTACACCTGAGTCAAATTCAGGGAAGGTGATTGTCAAGTGCCAAAATAAACTATGCAATATATTGGACGTTAAGTACTTTGTCAGACTTCATATTTATCTATGGATACCCCCAACGTTTTTTTCTTATTCAAAAGAAGACCTTAACTTAAAGTATTCTTTAATGTTTAAATAAAGCCTTATTAGTTTTTCTGTTTTGCACATCCTCCTATTAATATCTTTGTACATCCGGCACTAAACTGTTTTATTGTAGAGATCACTACAGTATCTTCTTGATATTTTCTGTTCTATATTTGTATCATTGACCTTCTACTTTCCCCTTGTATGTAGGCTACTCTTAATATTTAAATGTTTTCATCAAATATAACTTATTCAACAACTAAATTCAATAACATGCTTTAACCACTAGGCGGTGCGGGTTAAAAAAACAGTGGTCTAGAAGTGGTCTAGTGAATTCCACTGCAGCAGAATGTTCCATGTCTGCACAGTGTTATATGTTCACCGCTCAGTGTCAGTAAATATTGTGCGGTTAGTATTGGACTACAAGATAGATGCAAGCCTGTACAAGTAGAGTTATTTAAAGCATAAATTAGTCGGTTGGGTTCTGGAGGTGTGGTTACAGTGTGCTTGGTTGGCGTGGCCTGGGCTTGGTGGTGGGGCCCAATGTGATATCTTTTCATGGGGCCCAAAATCCCTGGCGTGTATGGCCAGAGGTCAGGACCTATAAACACATTTCCTACCCAATAGCATTGTGAGGCTGAACAAAAGGACCTTTTGACTATGTAAATGTCGCCTTTTAAAAAAAAAAAACATTTACTGACTTTTTTGGATAGCTTAAAGTAATGTTGTAAAATTACAACTGGAGGCCTTACAGGGTTAAGGGCTATTGTTTATTGTTATTTATGTTTATTCTTCACCAATAATTTAATTTAAAAACTCTTATTTAAATGATGTGTGTGTGTCTCTGTATTCCTGATGATACACTGAGAGAATGAGCTCATAGGGCTGCTAAACAGTCTGTATATTGCACTACATTTGTATAATGTAAGCTTCGTTGTTACTTTGCCTGTGGGAATAAGAAAAAAATAGTTATATATACTGGATATTATTTGATCTATGCCACCACTAGCTTAATCCCAAATAATGTAGGTGTGTTGTAGGTGCCTTAAATAACCCCTTATTTTATAGTGAGATGTATTTTTATGTTCATATAATGGTGATTTCAATGCCACCCCAAAATGATCACTGTTTCCATCCTGGCCACCCCACTGAAAATGTCCTGGCTCCGCCACTGACTCCACTCCCTTCCTGCCTCTCTGACCCCCTCACCTTCTGTTCCCAGTATCCCCATCAGGCTCCACTCTTCCTGTCTCTCTGACCCTGTCCCTTAGTTTTTCCCTCTGTTTTGTACATGTTGTTGTGTAATATGATGTGTTCCACATTTTCTTTCACTCCACACCCCCTGCATTCTTCAACTTCGCTTTTTACCATTATAAACATTGTGCCGTTTAATCCTGTCTGATCCAATCTGATTCTAGTGATGGTGATCTCCTCCCGTCTGTTCCTTTCTGTATAGATCTTTGTTATGACTGATTTCTGTAACTTGTGGTATCTCCTCCCTTTCTGATCTTCCTCCAACCATTTCTGCCATATTTCCATACCCTTCCTCTTGATTATTGCTTTTCCTTCTCCTTTTCCAAGTGAAACTGGTATTGCTATTTCCTTCTGTAACGCATATTTTGCTAACTTATCAGCATGCTCATTCCGTTGAACCCCCCTCGTTTGGGTACATACTCGTTTTAATTCCCACTTCATTTATTTGCCACTCTTTTTTCCTTTCTATGATACTCACATCTATATTAGCTTCTGGGAAAAGCCATGGGGGAACACGGCTAAATGGGCTTGCTTGGCAAACGTTATGGTCTCCACTCCATATGCCCTCGTTCTCTCCTTACTTGTCCTGCCAAACCCACGCCCCTGGAACTTTGTATATTCCCAGCAATCCTGCAGTATTCTGTTTAGGATATTTTCCTCTCCACTTCCTTGTAGCCTGACCCAGTAGGCCTATGACAGAGCAAGTTTCTCTCTTCTAAAGAATGCATGTGTTTAATCGTAATGTCAGATATGTACTAAGTAAATACATTTGTTCCTGCTCAAGATTAGATTAAACTTTATTGTTATTGCACAGATTACAGGTACTGAGACAACGAAATGCAGTTTAGCTTCTAACCAGGAGTGCAACAAGCAGTAAGTGAAAAGTAATGTAACCAATCTACAGAATAAAATATAGAATGAATTGAATGATGAATAAACAGTGAGGGGTATGAATACACTAGATATACACAGCAGCCTGTGAGCAGTATGAACAGTGTGTATGAATATGCTAAGATATATAAAGTATGAAAACGTTAAGCAGTGCAAGTATAGTCTAAAATATATAGATATTAATTTCATGATAAACATTGTGGAACAATTATGAAAAATGTGAATGGAAGTGGCGGCGTCAAACTGACACAAAACAACAACTAACTTTTGCCGAGCCAATTGGAGAGTTTCATCAGCAGCACGGGGTAAAAACCACCAATGAGCGCTCAGCTCGAGATACCAGCGAGTCGTTTCCCATCAAGCATTTCGCTTCCGCAGCCCGTGGAGAGGAACTGCGCCGCCTCGCCGCGCCTCCCTGCTGAAAAAAACAGCATAGACCAGCTTAAGATGGTTGCTGGTTTTAGATGGTGTTACCTGGTGTTAGGCTGGTTTAGTTTGTTTACCAGGCTGGACAAGCTAGCCAGGCTGTTCTTGCTGGTTCAAGACCAGCCTGGTCAGCTAAACCAGCATAGCCCAGCATGGATGTCATGCTGGTCTATGCTGGTTTTAGCTGGTCTATGCTGGTGAAGCTGGTATTTATGCTGGTCTACCAGCAGTCTTGCTGGCGAAACTGAAACAGACAGAGAGGGCGGGACACAGGGGAACGGCAAGACAGCAGTGGTTGACACAAAGCGGTATTGTTTTGACTGGCACTAACGGTCGAGAAGTGAAGAGGCTTGTTTGAGACAAGCGAGACCTGCGCAGACCTGCGCAATTGCGATCAACGTCTTGCTAGTGCGTTAGGGCTGCATGATATTGAAAAAAACTGACATTGCGGTTTTTTGTTCCCCTGCGATATATATTGTGTTTTTTTTAACCTGTTAAGCCCCAAGGTCCCGGCGGGATCTTAATATTTAAGAACCTATTAATGTGTTATACCAGATTAACGGAAATAATCTCAGCTAACTGACGATACAAACCATTTTTACCAAAACAAAACACAAGTCTCATAAGAAGCATCTAAATGACCCCTGAGCAAAAAATGATAACGGAATTTGGCACAGAACTCAAGATAAAAGTACCCTTATTACTTATCGTAGCTGCACATACAAGATATCCGATTAAAGCTGAGGTTCCACAGATTATTTAGGTATATAGTATCATCACTGAGTCATCCGAACTCGCGACAGGGGAAGCAAACACAGACATCACAACAGGTACCTTTGCGGAGCTTCTAGGGGAGATTGTCTGACCGTAGCTGTCAATCTGATCAAAAGACGTGTTCAATGGCATTAAAACGAGAAAATACGCGGCTGAATCGGTTCATCCATAGGTTTTTAACGTCTCTGTATAAAAAAATTATTTCATTTATAATCCATAATTCCATTTTTATGTAAAAATCGCAGAGCAAAAGTTAGCTGCTAATGGTAGCCACCAGAGTGGCTGCTGCATCCGGTCTTGGCTATGCGTCAGTCTAACCATAGACTGTATATATAAAGAGTCTAACACACACACATTACCAAATAAGGAGTGAGAGTGACCCGCAGCCAAAACCAGAAGCTGCATGGTGGCTACCATTAGCAGCTAACTTTTGTGCTCCGATTTTTACATAAAAATTGAATTATGGATTATAAACAATTGCTTCAAAGCCACAGATACATTATTAACCTATGGATCAACCAATTCAGCCGCGTTTTTTCTCGTTTTAATGCTATTGAACACGTCTTGTGAGACAATCTCCCGTAAAAGCTCCGTAAAAGGTACGTGTTGTGATGTATGTGTTTGCTTCCCCTGTCGCGAGATCGGATCACTTAGATACTATACTTAAATAATCTGTGGAGTCTCAGCTTTAATCGGATATATTGTATGTGCAGTTTCGATAAGTAATAAGGGTATTAATGATTATATCATCTGATATTTGGGAAGAGTGTTACAGTAGAAATGGCAGAAAGTCTTGTTGCAATTTCCAGATATTGAAAGAGGCCCTGGAGTTTCTCTGGTAATTATCAATAGCAGCAGTTAAGTGAATACTGTTCAAACAATACCTGTGTTTGTGTTTTTTGTATTGATTCTCTGTTTATCCTTTCATAAATGTGAGGACTAAACTTGCTTCAAACATTCCTGGGGTGCCTGGGTGCCTGGGTGCTAAATAGGTTTTATTGCTCTGGGGGAGGGGAAGTTAAGCAGGCTGTGTGGATGACAGTTCTTCTGCTTAGATCTCCAGTATGTCATGTGGCAGAGAAGTCTACTTATCTTGAATGGTATATGTGTGTTTAATTACTTTATATATGTGTGTTTAATTCTTTGTATTAGTAATAGCAGTGTGTAAAACAAAAGCTGGAAATAGGAGAAAGTAAGATTATCTTTGAATAAGCAAAGAGGGTAGAAGTTAAACATAATTAAAAAGCCTCTGGAATGTGTAGAAAGGTGGGGGAAGAATGGCCTGGGCAGGAAGGATGAGATAACGGACACCAGAGGTTTATTGTCAGCTCAGAAACAAATTTATCACCTCTGCTGGCACGAGCTGATTGCTAAGGGAAGATATCTTGTTTTAAATCTCCCAATGGGATGACCTGGGGTGAAGGAAAATTCAAGTCACCCCTCTTCTCTTGTTCTGGACTATATAGTTAGTGTTTCATTAAGTTCGATCTCTCTTCTCTGGCTGTGAACGACCGAAGGATCTCAACGGCACGAGAACAAGAGCAGGAAGTACTTCCTTTAAATATATTGTATTGCATTCTATTATTACCTTGTTTAATTAAAACAGATTATTGTTTAACCTGGCATCTTGGTGTGTTTTTATGATTTCCCTCGTTGTTATGATTCTGCTCCTTTCGCCAAAAGACACACAGAGACAAGGTGGGTTCTAAAAACCCCCTCCTTCTGCAACAGTATCTTTATTTTGAATTATGTGCTAAGTGCGTTAGCATTTAAAAAGAAAAAAGAATAAAACCGCACGTCCATGCGTGTGAATATCGCGCATGCGCATATCTCGGTTATCGCCATGACACGGTATATCGTTCAGGCCCTATAGTGCGTTGCATGATGGTTTAGTCTTTTGTCCGACTTGCTCTGGAGGCTCGCCTACATGAGACGTTGAAATCTCGCGGGACAAGACGCCCGCAGCCTTGAGAGCGAGGCGCGGCGGCACAGTTCTTCTCCACGGACTGTGGAAGCAAAATGCTTGATGGGAAACGACTCGCTGGTATCTCGAGCTGAGCGCTCATTGGTGGTTTTTAACCACGTGCTGCTGATGAAACTCTCCAATTGGCTCGCAAAAGTTTGTTGTTGTTTGGTGTCAGTTTTACGTCGCCACAGTCCATTCACATTTTCATCATTGTTCCACAATGTTTGTCATCATGAAATTAATATCTATATATTTTAGACTATACTTGCACTGCTTACCGTTTTCATACTTTATATATCTTAGCATATTCATACACACTGTTCATACTGCTCACAGGCTGATATCTAGTGTATTCATACCCCTCACTGTTTATTCATCATTCAATTCATTCTATCTTTTATTCTGTAGATTGTGTACATTACTTTTCACTTCACTGCTTGTTGCACCTGGTTAGAAGCTAAACTGCATTTCGTTGTCTCGGTACTGTAATCTGTGCAATAACAATAAAGTTGAATCTAATCTTGAGCAGGAACAAATGTATTTACTTAGTACATATTTATATCTACTCAATGATACAGACCATTGTTGAGGAGATGCAAAACATACTGTAAATGAGTTGGGTCCGACTAGGGGTGCAACAACTAATCGATTAAAATCGAATACCAAATGAGTTGCCAACTAATTCAGTCGTCGATTCGTTGGTGACGTCATCACGTGTGTTTTTCGCGCCGTTAAACTCCAACGTTATTGGTCTTTTTATCGGTAGGCCTACTGGAGACATTTAAAAAATATGTCATGTATTATTGCTACTAAAACATTATATCGCAGTCTTAGTGTCGCCAACTAGTTTCTAATATGCAAAAAGACAAACAAATGCGTCTATGATGTATTTTCGTTCAGACCAGATCTCTCTCCCCCGTCCGTGTGCGAGGGGACGGGGCAGTTTACACACACGCAGCTGCTACATGCAGCAACACACGGAGGGGATGGCGGAGAGAACGCGCTCCGAGCATGGCTCTGAGGTGTGGTTAAACTTTACCCGTCTCGATGTGGCCAATGCTCGTTGCCAAAAGTGCAATGAGAGTTTAGCATGTAAGGGCGGTACCACGAGCAATTTGTCTAAACATTTAGCAAAAGTGCTCCACATCCAGACGGAGAAATGCACCCGGTTCGACTGTCTTTCTAGCAGCTCTGTAGCCCCATCTACGAGTAACGTAACGGTTCCACGTCAGGTGTTCTGTATGCTAGCAGCAACACACGGAGTTAACTACATTATACAAACATGGGTTAATGATTAGAGGTAACCGAGTTATTTATTTTGTTAAAGTTTCAGCTATTCTGTTTACAGTTCTGTCATCACATTATTTAATACGATTTGTTAAAACACTGTTGTTTCTTTTGATGTGAAATATTATTTATTTAATTTAAATAAAAAGCAATGTTAATTTTGTTCAAAATGTGTTTAGTTAATTTAATAATATATGTATTTTTGAATCAAGTATTCATCTTTATTGTCTTCATTGTTAGTTTCCACATGCCTAAAACAAGCTACATCTAAAAGTTGATGACTAAACAAGAGCGTTTGAGAAATTGTGCAAGGCATAATAGTCCGAATAGTCAATTAATCGTTTCATTAATCGATAGATTAATCGATTATCAAATTAGTCGTTTGTTGCAGCCCTAGGTCCGACATATACTTTGAGTAATGTTACTTTGCTGCTAAAAAATGAAACATTATCAAATGAGGACATCACCAAAGTGTGTGAGTCTGTCAGGGGATTTTATCTGTTCTTTGCATGTCGTACAGGGCCTATGTACACACTGCTCTGGTATTAATTAAAAATATAATTGTAAAATGTAAGTCTCGCTCTTGTCATCGTTCAGGCTTTGCATTTGAACTCCTATGACTGGTTGCGGACTTGAAGGGAACGACTTCCTGGCCTTCCTCACATCCAGGAAAAAGGTGAGATTCTAATCCATTTCAATGCCATAAGCAAGTTATTATTTTGAACCTTTTTAATATGATTTTTTGGGGAATTTCAGTTTTATTGGACAGTAGAGATCTACTGGAAACAGTGGAGAGGGAGGAGATGATATGCAGCAAAAGGCCGAGCCGGATGGTTGATGCTCCATGTGGAACGTGTTCTATCGGGTAAAGCACTTTGGTACCCAGTTATTTATGGTATTGAGTTTGAATTTAGCTTTTGGAATGTAATTTCCAACTGTGCATTGTAAAGACTGAAAAAACAGGCTCAGGTTAAAGCTTGTCCTCCTGTCTTCTCTTATTTCCTTATCTTTCTTTCAGGTGTAACATCTACCAATGGTTGTACATGACACCACCTCTTTGCTGTCCTACTAGTCAACCCTCCTGATCAGAGCGTTTCCTAAATAGTGGTAAGTTGTTTTACAGTTCAGTGTACGTTAATTTAGCAACTTAATGCCTTACTGCTGTTGAATAAACCCTATATATATATATATATATATATATACACATCCATCAGCAATCAATAAAACAAATCGTACAACACAAAATAGAAGAAATCTGGACCTATTCTATTTATTTTTATAACAGCATCTATTGGGACTGCTCATTGATGACATCAAGAGCAATTGATGCGGCTTTCACACCAGCACTTTTCCCTTTCTAGCTCAGAGCGGGAGCTTTTCTGGTTCAGCTCCGGTTTTCCAAGGTATTAAGAAGGTCCACAGCAACGACAACATGAAACACCCTTTAATTTACTCAAACAACATGTCGGGAAACCCCCTCAAGGTGGCCCCATGCATAGCGTGCCATAAAATGCTGCTTCTTATTTTAAGTTTCGTTGCCTTGCTCCGCTCTGTGGGGGGGGGTTATCTGCTGGTGGACTACCTGAGAGATATACAGCAGGAGAACACACCGTCCACCGCGGAGAATAAACAGAAGGGCAACCATGACAACCATGCTCCGGGGTCTTCTTCGCTGCTTTTGATGTATTTTGTGGCGGCAGCAGCGCCACTTACAGGCCTGGCATATGTACTACAGCGTTTCCAGCGTTTCCAGCGTTTCCAGCGGTTTAGTGTGAACGGACACGTTAATGAATCGAATGCGTGTGAACGGAAGACTTTTTTTTGCGTTTGCGTATGCGTTTTACTGTATGCGTCCTCGTGGGGCCGGGGTATAAGCCAAACTATATCCGGTCACAGAGATCTGCTATTTTAAAGTAAGGTCAACACATATCGACCCTAAATATAGTCTATATTAAGAACGAGAAAAGTCTTAACATATATATCGTTTTTTGGAAACATATGACAAATGTGTGAGGGTGATGACGTCAGAGCATCGTCCTATGTGCCGGGCTTAGCCCCGGACAGCCCCAGCCCAATTTAACCCCTGGGTATTTGTGAGGGAGCTCATATATGGCATTACCCCGCTGAAGCTCACCAAAGTTTAATATATTTCATAGTTCAAAGTTTTGTCAATTGTTTTGTTTATTGGTCAAATACTGGTTTCTAATGGTTTCTGAGGAGTTCTACTGGAATGAAAGAGCACAGAGTACAGAAGCAACAAAGCAGCATACTGCATTAAACCTGACCTTCACAGAGAGGTTGAAGTTCATGTGGAGAGGAGGCTTCAGTAGTCCGTCTGCACTCTGTTTAGTTGTGCTATCTTACAATCAATATAGTAAATGTGAGGTAAAGTGTGTCGCCAATGTAACCGGTTAGAACTCGAAGTTGCGATGAGGTCTTAAAATGTATGGAAAGGGTCTTAAAAGGTATTAAATTTGACTTCAGGATTCCTGCATATACCCTGCTTTTCTGCTCCCGCTCTATTCACACCGCCCAGAGCTGCCGCTGCTGCGTCATGACGTCACCGTTTACCTGCCTGCTTCATAAAATCCAAACCGCGCGGAAATCCCTCACATCGACAACAACAACAATGGCCGATTGTATTGAAGCGCTGTTCGCTTTGGTTATCCTCTTACGAAACGATATGGAAGGCATCGGACGACTTTACAAGGGACGACTTTACTTGGAACTTTACAAACATCACATGCGAAATGCAAGACTTCTTTGTGGTCTTCAGCATCTACTTCAACGACGAATCTGCCCCTGCCCCCGCCTCGACGTAAGAGAGACGTAAGCGACGCCGCCTCTTAGCTCCGAAGCTCTTGCCTCTAGACCGACAATTTTTTGGAGCTGGAAGTGAACCGGATTCCGGAGCTAAGAGGCGGCGCCTCTGCGGTGTGAACAGGAAAAAAACTGTACTTTTCAGGCTCCAGCTCCGAGCCGGAGCTGGGGCATGAGTTTACCTTTTGTAGTCGGCCTCTCAGAATGTTTGTCATTTCTTTGTCTCTTAACATTCCTATAATCATTTGTTTTTTTATTGTTGGTATTGTTTTGTTCTTTATTTTTATTGTGAGAATCACTTTGCAATTGTGTAAGTGCTATATAAATAGTTATACTAATATTATTGTTGTTACCATCATTAATAATGTCTTCTTTATTTATCGCTATGCCAGAAGAAAATTCAGAACACCTGGACAACAAACTGCAAAATATTTATAAAGCTAAACGGAACACCTGAGGAGGCCAAAGTACTGGTCATCAGAAACATGGAGGATCTGGATAAATACCAATAATCTTCATGTTCTGGACCACACATAAGGTAACAAGCACTTACACATATCCATGACTCACACTGAATGGAGGCAATCATCTTCAATAGGGAAAATATTAATATGTCTCGGATGATCAAGGAACAAGACCAACTGTTGCTAAAAACATTTGAATACACTGACTATAAAACAAAAGATCTGGATTATGAAATAGAATAGACCCAGACAATAATTTCTTCTCTTCTATCATCAACAACTGCTGTTATTACACTGATCAACAGTACAACCAGAGCATATCATCAGAGGGCAAGCTATCTATTATTCACTTCAACAGCAGAAGCATGTATGCAAACTTTAACCTCATCAAGGAATATTTAAATCAGTTTCAACAAACATTTAGCATCATTGCCATATCTGAAACTTGGATCACGGAGGACAAAGGCATAGACTTTGAGCTGGAGGGCTATGAACTCAGATACATAAATAGACAAAACAAGGGTGGAGGAGGAGTAGCCTTGTATGTGGACAATACTTTACAATTTAAGGTGATGAATTATATGTCAACAGTGATTGATAATGTATTGGAATGTATCACGATTGAAATCTGCAAAGAAAAAACGAAAAATGTAATCATCAGTTGTATATAGAGCACCCGGCTCTAGTATTGAGATTTTCAAAGACTGGATAGAGGAAATATTCTCAAAGGTGATTCATAAAACATTTTTCATTTGTGGTGACTTCAATATTGACCTTCTAAATCCAAATAATCACAGCATGACAGAAGAATGTATCAACACAATGTACAGTATGAGTTTATATCCAAAAATTACTAGACCCAGCAGAATCACATCGCACTGTGCTACTCTCATAGACAATATATTCACAAATGACATAGAAAACAATACAGTAAGTGGACTCTTAATAAATGATATAAGTGGCCACCTACCAGTATTTGCAGTTTATGACAGAAACTACAGTAATAACATGCCAGACAATGCTATTCAATACAGACGAGTTAGATCAGAGGAAGCAATGAACGCTTTAAAAAATGCTTTACTGGCACAAAGATGGGATGATTTATACAAAGAAAACAATATTGACATATGATCAATTCCTGAGAATGTTTTTATCATTATATTACATACTGCCCAATTGTCAAATACAGTAGAAAATGAAATATGTAGAATATCCATGGATCACAAGGGGTTTACAAAATGCCTGTACAAAGAAAAATTAATTGTATAGAGATTTCATGCGAAATAAAACAAAAGAGACAGAGATTAGATATAAAAAATATAAAAATGAATACTATCGGAAAATACTAGACAAAACATTAAAGGAATATGGAGCATACTGAATAGTATTATAAAAAATGGGCCTAGAAAAACGAGTTATCCCACATACTTTATTGACAAGGATAAGGAAGAGGAAAATATGGATGTTGTATCCAACAGTTTCAATGATTTCTTTGTAAATGTTGGACCTGAATTAGCAGGCAAAATCCCTGATGGAGGAACATCTGAAAAAAAGCTGGAAAACGTTCTCAATGTTCCTCACAGCAGTGGATGAAAGGGAAGTAGTTGATATTGTAACGAAATGTAAAAACAAAAAATCTACCGATTGTGATGACATTGACATGACTGTATTAAAAAAGGTTATAGATGTTATTTCAAAACCATTCACACACATATGTAACTTATCATTCCAAACTGGTGCATTTCCTAACAAAATGAAAATAGCAAAAGTCATACCTTTGTTCAAATCTGGGAACAAACATCACTTCACAAACTATAGACCTGTCTCACTTCTACCACAATTCTCAAAAACACAAACTTCTCACCGAAAGTCAATACGGATTCAGAGCCAATAGATCAACATCGATGGCTTTAATAGACTCACTTGAAGAAATTACTAGCTCAATTGACCAAAAGAAACATGCCATTGGAATATTCATTGACCTAAAAAACCTAAAAAGCATTTGACAGAATTAATCATGACATATTAATAAAGAAACTGGAACGTTATGGAATCAGGGGTGTAGTTTTTGAATGGGTAAGGAGTTATTTAACCAACAGGCAACAGTTTGTGAAGCTGGGAGAGTGTTGTTCTTCATATTTGGACATTACATGTGGTGTCCCCCAGGGGTCAGTATTGGGGCCGAAATTATTTATTATGAATATTAATGAAATATGCAATGTATCGACAGTACTCAAGTTTGTTTTGTTTGCTGATGACACTAATATATTTTGTTCTGGGGACAATGTACAGCTACTATTGGAAGAGATCACAGCTGAAATATGCAAACTAAAGTTATGGCTAAACAGTAATAAGTTATCATTAAACTTGAATAAAACAACATTAATCATATTTGGAAATAGCAATACACTAGCATCCATTAAGATAGATGGGATTTTCATTGAGGGAGTTAAAGAACATAAATTCCTTGGAATCACAATTGATGAGAAACTGAGATGGAAACCACACATAAAACATATTCATTCCAAAGTCTCAAGAAGTATTGCAATATTAAACAAGGCAAAACAGATTCTTGATCAAAATTCCTTCTACATTCTTTACTGTTCATTGGTGTTACCTTATTTAAGTTACTGTGTAGAGGTTTGGGGCAGTAATTATAAAACTACAACACAATCCCTATTTATTCTACAAAAAAGAGCAATAAGACTTATTAAAAATGTCAGCTATAGGGATCATACAAACCCATTATTCTTAGAGCTAAAATGATTAAAACTGTCAGATCTTGTTGAATTCCAAATTGCACAAATCATGTTTAAGGCAAAAAACGTTCAATTACCTGAAGTTTGCTATAGAGCATTTAGATGATCCAGTAAACACTCAACTAGACGTGTTTGGAGGAGAAAGAATGCTGAGTTGCATCCAAAGAACACCATACCTACTGGGAAACATGGAGGTGGAAACATCATGCTTTGGGGCTGTTTCTGTGCAAAGGGACCAGGACGACTGATCCGTGTAAAGGAAAGAATGAATGGGGCCATGTATCGTGAGATTTTGAGTGACAACCTCCTTCCATCAGCAAGGGCATTGAAGATGAAACGTGGCTGGGTCTTTCAGCATGACAATGATCCCAAACACACCGCCCGGGCAACGAAGGAGTGGCTTCGTAAGAAGCATTTCAAGGTCCTGGAGTGGCCTAGCCAGTCTCCAGATCTCAACCCCATAGAAAATCTTTGGAGGGAGTTGAAAGTCCATGTTGCCCAGCGACAGCCCCAAAACTTCACTGCTCTAGAGGAGATCTGCATGGAGGAATGGGCCAAAATACCAGCAACAGTGTGTGAAAACCTTGTGAAGACTTACAGAAAACGTTTGACCTCTGTCATTGCCAACAAAGGGTATATAACAAAGTATTGAGATGAACTTTTGTTATTGACCAAATACTTATTTTGCAAATAAATTCTTTAAAAATCAGACAATGTGATTTCCTGGATTTTTTTGCTCATTTTGTCTCTCATAGTTGAGGTATACCTAGGATGAAAATTACAGGCCTCTCTCTTCTTTTTAAGTGGGAGAACTTGCACAATTGGTGGCTGACTAAATACTTTTTTGCCCCACTGTATGTCTTCCATTTTCTAATAATTGCTCCCACAGTTGATTTCTTCACACCAAGCTGCTTACCTATTGCAGATTCAGTCTTCCCAGCCTGGTTCAGGTCTACAAATGTGTTTCTGGTGTCCTTTGACAGCTCTTTGGTCTTGGCCATAGTGGAGTTTGGAGTGTGACTGTTTGAGGTTGTGGACAGGTGTCTTCTTATACTGATAACGAGTTTAAACAGGTGCCATTAATATAGTTAACAAGTGGAGGACAGTGGAGGCTCTTAAAGAAGAAGTTACAGGTCTGTGTGAGCCAGAAATCTTGTTTGTTTGTAGGTGACCAAATACTTATTTTACCGAGGAATTTACCAATTAATTCTGGATTCTTTCCCCCCATTCTGTCTCTCATAGTTGAAGTGTACCTAGGATGAAAATTACAGGCCTCTCTCATCTTTTTAAGTGGGAGAACTTGCACAATTGGTGGCTGACTAAATACTTTTTTCCCCCACTGTATATATAAATTAGGGCTGTCAAGTTAACACGTTAATAACGCGTTAACGCAAAAAAAGATTAACGCCACTAATTATTTTAACGCGATTAACGCATGTGTATTTTTTTTCCTCGGCCGCCCCGTAGTTTCACAGCGCATCGAGTTTAAAATACATTCTACAAGCTGATGCTGACAGCCCCGCTCCTGCCGCCCGCTTGGACCACACTTCCACGCTCACCGGCAGGCACCGACTGGCTATTGGGAGGACCGGGAGGGTGTGTGTATGTGTGGCCCGAGCGACCGAGAGAGAGACTTTACGTGCATTGTTGTTGTTAGCATCTGGTGCTAGCTAGCTGCGTTAACGGATATAAGGAGCTGTTTAAATGAAAACAGAGGAGCGACATTTCGCCACAACTGCGCCGAGCACTTGACTTTATGCAGGAAGCCAGACAGCGGGACATTGTACGAAAAGTCAGCACACTCAGCACGGATAGTGTGCGCAGCATGATTGCAGCATCCAGGCAGCTCCCGTTCGAGCATATGCTTTGAGTTGCACATAGCTCCAACGATCACACACACACACACACACACACACACACACACACACCAATTTGTATTGTATTATTGTATGAGAGAGGTTCCAGGTTGAATTGAGGCGAATATTTGTAATGTTCAGAGGATGTTGTGTTTAATATTCATGAGTATATTTGTCATTGTTCAAATGATAATAAACATTTGCATAAAGCATATTTGTCTACTCATATGTTGATAAGAGTATTAAAAACTTGAAAAATATTCCTCTAAGGTACATTTAAAAGAGATCAAAAACGTGCGATTAATCGCGATTAACTATGGACAATCATGCGATTAATCGCGATTAAATATTTTAATCGACTGACAGCCCTAATATAAATATAGAGACCATTCTCCTAACTTGCCTGTATATATTATATGAATGATTATATAAATTATTGAAGGTTAAAGTATACATTGATATTGTATGTTAACATATATTAAAAATTAAAAATTAAAAAAAGGGAGAAGGGGTCGGATTAAATAAGTGTAAACTTCTTCCGACCCCTTTTCGGATGTGTAATTAGCTAAAGTTTTGTTGTTTATTGATATCAGACAATGATACTACAGATTATTCAATTATTAATTAAATATTCGTTTTGTTATTGCATTCATTTGTATAGTACTGTATCATGTCTGTATCATCTTTTGTTTCATTTATATTTTCTTTGGTTTTACACGCTCGAAAAAATAAATAAAATAAACTAAACTAAGCTGCAGAAAGGATCATGCCAGCCCAGCCCACATCAAACACCTGATCAAGAACTTGTGAATCTTCAGGCAGAAAAGACGAAAGCACCTGTTCAAAGTTCCAGTTCCCTGTACATCGAACCATGCCTGTCCTCTGTTCCACATGTCTTCAGTCCGTTCTGGACCCCATGACTCGGGACACTAGTTCTACCAAGGCTCATTAGAGGTAAGCAGTGGCAGGAGAGTGGAGTTATCTTTTGTATTTAGGCTGCAAGTCGACAAGAATAGATTACAAATCGCTTAAAAAAAATTTCAGACAAGAGGCACCATGTGTTACGCAGGCGCTGATATACACTGAACAACTCTATTGATATTGCAACCCGTTTGTAAAAGCCAAATATAAACGCAACACTTTTGTTTTTGCTCCTATTTTTCATGAGATGAACTCAAAGATCTAAAACATTTTCTATATACACAAAATAACCATTTCTCTCAAATATTGAAACACACGTTTCAGAGTGGCCTTTTATTGTGGCCAGCCTAAGTAATAATCATGCTGTCTAATCAGCATCTTGATATGCCACACCTGTGAGGTGGGATGGATTATCTCGGCAAAGGAGAAGTGCTCACTATCACAGATTTTTTCAGATTTGTGAACAATATTTGAGAGAAATGGTTATTTTGTGTATATAGAAAATGTTTTAGATCTTTGAGTTCATCTCATGAAAAATGGGAGCAAAAACAAAAGTGTTGCATTTATATTTTTGTTCAGTGTAGGTTATATAATATGTGGTTGAATTTAAAATTAAATTATTTCCGGTGCAGAGACAAACACTCAAGGTGGATCTATAAAGTACATACCGGTGTTAATAAAATATAGCGTGTATCCCTCAATGTATCGACAATAAGAATGACAATACATACTTCCTGGTGTAAAGTAATATATTATCATACTGTAGATCATACACATCCACTGGAGGTAGATTTTGAAAGTAAAATATACACTTCTCACTAGAAATGTAATCATAAAGCATTATTATGGCCAAACTATCCTACAATTTAGGATTTTCCACTGAAAAAAGTGTTGGATTCAAGATTCAAAGGTTTTATCGTCAGCAGCTTCAGTGGAGAAATGGCAATGAAATTCTTCTGACTTGAGCTCCTCCAACAATGCAACATATATAATAAAATACAAATCAAAAGTAGTGCAAAAGTTTATATACATGTAATATAATAGAATATGATATTTACAAGAACAGAATATGAAATTAAATAATGTAAATTAAGAAAAAAATTAAATACGGTGTATTGCGTGGATAATAGACCTAATCACAGTGAATGTTCAAAACTACATTTGATACATTTTTCTTTTTCACCTCACAGCGCACAGCGCACATATTTAAGTAATCATAACACAAAGCTAAAAGTTAATCTGTTTTTCCTTTCTCTTTTCAAGAGTGCTTCAGAGGATGGCTGAACTCACAAAACGTGGAGAAGACCGAGAGGGAGAAGTTACTCAATTTCACAAAAAATACAGGACCTTGTGAAAAATGGAAAGAAAAAATTGAAGGAAACTGCTTAAAAATATGAAGTAATGGGTGTTTTGAAAATGTTTTTAAATTTGTGTTAATGTTCATTGTGTGTTATAAATTATTTTCCTGCTTCTAATCATTTGATGTATGAGTATTTATTTCCAGACATTCTATACATTCTGGTACCTTTCTGGTAGGTGCTCTGATCTGAAATGATAGATGTTCATTGAGCTACTGCAATTGGGTGAGAGTGTTTCATCATCATATATGATCAGCTTAACCATCAAGTAACCCCAGTTAAAGTTCTACTCAAGATCATACCAGTCTGACCAGCAAATGGTGACCAGCTAGAACACTGTGACCACCAACTTTTACCAGCTATCCCGAGCAGCTAATGGTGACCAGCTAGACCACTGTGACCAAACCAGCTATCCTGACCAGCTAGACCACTGTGACCACCAGCTTTTACCAGCTAAACCAGCTATCCCAACCAGCTAATGGTGACCAGCTAGACCACTGTGACCAAACCAGCTATCCTCGGCCAGCGTTTACTGAGGGGACGCTGGCGTGTTTTTCGGCTTCTGCGTCATCCCCGCTACATACACCGGGCATCCAGATGCAAGTTTTTCTACTCCGAAACTCTTATCCCCGCAGTTGATTCTGCACAACAAACAACGTCATCCGACCAAAACCTCCCGTTCGCTCTATCTACCTGAGGTCCCTGGCCTGTGCTGACAGTGTGCTGGTTTCTCCCTCCCTGTTCCCCCCAGCAGCTATGAACAACTATGACATTTACGCTGCAGAATACCCGCTCCCTCAACAACAAAGCACTACTCATCCACGACATTATTACTGACAGAAGCATTGACATCCTATGCTTAACAGAGACATGGCAAAATCAGCAGGACTTTGTGACACTCAATCAAGCTACACCCCCAGGCTATTTGTACATCCAGAAGCCCCGCTCCCTGGGTCGTGGCAGTGGATTGGCTGTTATCCACCTAGCTGGCATCCTGGTTAAAGAACTCCCAGTACCTACTACCACCTAATTTGAGTGTGTTGTCTTCAAACTGGCTGGGTCTGCTCCGCTCCAGGTTGCCCTCATTTACCGCCCACCTAAAGCTTCCACTACCTTCCTGTCTGAGCTGTCTGAGTTACTCACCTCTCTCTGCTCCATGTCTCCATCAACTCTCCTGCTCGGTGATTTTAACATCCACGTGGACTCCAGTAACTGCACATTCGCTGCTGAATTCCTCTCACTTTTGGACTGCTTCAGCATCAAGCAACATGTCAAGGGCCCCCCCACATCAAAGGCCACACGCTGGATCTGGTGTGCTCTACCGGCTCTCCGCCCCCCGACCTACAGCGCCTCGACCTGGCTGTATCTGACCATCACGCCATCCTCTTCACTATTCCGGTCTCCCTGCCCAGGCAGCATCCTAAACGCACCATTATGTTTAGGAACATCAAGACTGTGAGTGCACCGGCAAGCGCTGCGCCTCTCCCACTCCAACCTCTCCTCCTTCTCCCCTGTGGATGCTCTCCAAGTGGCCAAACTGGTCAGCTCGGCCAAGACCTCCACTTACTCCCTGGACCCCATGCCCACAGCCCTGGTCAAGGACTGCCTACCCACCCTCTGTCCCTACATGGTGGTCATCATCAACGCATCTCTGTCTCCTGGTATAGTCCCCACCAGCTTCAAAATGGCCTCAGTCACCCCCATACTCAAAATCCTGGCCTGGACCCCGACGACCTCTAGAACCACCGGCCGATCTCCAACCTTCCCTTCCTCAGCAAAACTCTGGAAAGAGTGGTCGCCTACCAACTCCATCTGTACATGTCCAACCATGAGCTCTATGAGCCCTTCCAATCCGGCTTCAGACAGCAACACAGCACTGAGACCGCCCTCATCAAAATCACCAAAGATCTCCTCATTGCTGCTGACTCTGGCCGCCTCAGCATCCTCATCCTCCTGGACCTCTTTGCAGCGTTTGACACGATCTCTCACAACATCCTCCTCACCCGCCTCTCAGACCTCCTAGGTATCACTGGCACAGCGCTGTCCTGGTTGACATCCTACCTCCACAACAGGAAACAGTTTGTCTCCATCAGCCCCAGTCCACCACGGTGTACCCCAGGGCTCTGTGCTTGGCCCCCCTGTTCACCATTTACATGCTCCCCCCCCAGATCATCCGACATCATGGACTCAATTTCCACTGCTACGCTGATGATACCCAACTGTATCTCAGCACCACTCCATCCTCCCAGCTCCCCCATCAGTCTCTCATCAACTGCCTGCATGACATCAAAATATGGATGTCTTCCAACTATCTTAAGCTGAACAGCAATAAAAGAGAGCTCATGGTTGTGGCACCCAAGGCCCTGTTCCAGAAGGTTGGTGACTTCGTCCTCGAGGTCGACGGCTGCGCCATCTCCCCATCTCCTGAAGCCCGCAACCTGGGTGTCATCCTCGACTCCACCCTTTCCTTCCATTCCCACGTCAAATCTGTGACCAAATCGGCCTTTTACCACCTAAGGAGCATTGCCAGACTCCGACCGCCACTCTCGGAGTCGGTTGCCGAAACCCTAGTGCATGCGTTTGTCACCACCCGCTTGGACTAATGCAATGGTGTCCTGTTCGGGGTTCCCAACAAAACCCCGGACAGGCTCCAGTATGTCAAAACTGTGCTGCTAGGGTACTCACACACACAAAGCCGTGTGCAGCACATCACTCCCACCCTCATCCACCTACACTGGTTTCCGGTCAAGTCCCGCATATCCTACAAAGTCCTCCTCCTTACCTACATGTCCCTCCATGCCCTTGCCCACCAGTACCTATCGGACATCCTTCACCCACATGCCCCACCCTGGAACCTGTGGCCCTCAGACTCTGGCCTGCTTACCACCCCCCGCACCAAACTGCGAACCTTCGGGGACAGAGCCTTCAGTGTGGCAGCCCCCACCCTCTGGAACGCTCTCCCTGCGGAGATTCGCAACATCCCCACACTCGACGCCTTCAGAAGGGCCCTCAAGTCTCATCTGTTTGCCAAGACTTTTGTTTTGTTATGTTTATTTTTGCCCTATTACTTGTAAAGCGACCTTGGGTCCCTTGAAAGGCGCTATATAAATCCAAGCTATTATTATTATCCTGACCAGCTAAAGTGTCCAAAACCCCTCTTAACCAGCCAACTAATCCAGCCTAATATTTTGACTGTAAGCCAGCCTGACCAGCCTTGTTGGTCTAAGCTGTTTTTTTCAGCAGGGCTCGCTCTCAAGTCTGCGGGCGTCTTTGTCCCGCGAGATTTCAACGTCTCATGTAGGCGAGCCTCCAGAGCAAGTCGGACAAAATTAGTAACCAACCATCATGCAACGTACTAGCAAGACCAGTGGCGGTTCTAGACCAATTTGACTGGGGGGGCCAGGCTGGGGCCAGTTATGTTCTGAGGGGGGCACAATAAATGCAGGACGAAAAAGACAAAGACAGCATGAAGTAATTGCGCATACACCTAAGAAAACAATGCAATACAGTTATTGGTATTTGTTTCATTACACATTATTATATGCTTACCTTTGTGTGCTGTTTGGGTCTGTGGGACCCGTTTTAAGTGTTTACTAAAAGAAAATGTATGCAATTTCATTATTTTAACCTGCTTATTTGGGGGTGGACCTCACATCCTAGGGGGGTGCACCCCAGGGAAGATTTTTTTTTTTTAATGTTGAAGTTAAATGCATCAATCTGGTACACTGAGCACAAAATGAATTTATGGATACAGCTCTCAACACTAATATGAAAGGGAGCTGTATACTTTTCAATAATCCAAACATCTTTAGAATATGATCACAACCAATAACAAATCATTTAAACTAGTTTATTCTTATTGTAAAGTCAAACAGAGCCTAAGGCTTTAATAAACCTAAAATAAAAAACAGACGACAAGTGGTCAAATATTAATAGATATGGATACATAGAATAACAAAATATCTTAACTTTATTCAGAATTTAAATCATAAACACCACAAATATGTTTCATTTAAAGACAAACCACCAATTAATAGGATAGACAACAGGTGTAATGATCGCAGGCAGTCCTGCCTCCTCTGGCAAGCTGGGTGTAATCACCCTAATTACAGAGCCCAGTGTCCTCAATCCTCAAGGAGGGTTTAAATAGTAGCTGTGTGCGATCCTAGTAGACGGAAGCGTGTAGACGGGAGGCACTTCTACCGAGTCAGGACAGGCAGCCGGTAAGATCATATCCATCATGCTGTGAGAGCTCCGCAGAGCCGCTGGTGAATGTTCTGTTGAATTGTTTGCGTGTATGCACGTGTCTTGTTAGAGCGCGAGCGGCGCTGCGCAGCATTGTTTGTGTGGTTTCAATGTGCTGAGTTAATTGTGCCGCACACCAAGAGCTTAGACGCGCTGTTTATTTATCTTAGAAAGAAGCTTTCTTGTTTAGAAATAAGTAACGTCTTATAAAGAATCCATTTGATTTAGAAGCGTTAATAGTAAAGTCTTATTTTATTCATTGAATACCTCTATTAAAAGGAGGAAATAATAGTTTCTAGTTTAAAAATAATTTAACTTGATTCGTCAACATTTCCAGACACCGCTGAAGAAGCTGAGTTAACGAGTCACCAAAAAGACGACCTACAAGAAACTGCAGAGGAGAGCACGCGGAAGCTTGAGGAGTTGAAGAGTCTTATTCAAGAAGCTCTGTGGACTAACTTTGGAGAACATGATGTCAGTAGCGCTTCATGCGGCGGAGGCTGAAGGTGAACGTGCTGCTGCGGCAGAGCCTGGTGGTAATCTGGAGGCCTATGACTTCACACTCAACCATCTGAAAGAGCTTATGAGGACTGCAAAAGAAGTGCGCAGGGGATCCCTCCAGAAATGCGGGAGGACCTGCAAAGCCAGCTACGGGGGTTTGAATTCCATTTCCCAAGATTGTTCTCCAGAAAGGCAGACTTCATTCAGGCAAAAATGAAGGAGGACACTGAAGGAATGCAAATGGCTACTTCAGCCAGATATCCTGTGGCATCCATTAAATTAAAGCCAACAGCACTTCCCAAGTTCAGTGGCAACAGATGCAAATTCCACAGATGGAGGATGGATTGGGAGGCACTTCAGAAGCAAGGTGAGCCTACTGGATCAAGAGAGGTGAAAAAGATCTAACTGCTGGACAGTCTTGAAGACAGAATGACAAGAGATCTTCGCCTCACTGCCTACAACACTGCAGATGATATATTCCGTGTCCTAGAGAACCGCTATGGGAATCACACATCCATCGCCATCGAAATAGTGGAGGAGTTACAGAAGATGACAGCTGTCAGAGGATATCAGCCACGTAAAATTGTGGAATTGATCCAAACTGTTGAAAAAGCTCTTCAAGATTTGAGTGACCTTGGAGACACAGGTGCTATAAAAAAATCCACTAGTAACCAAATCCATTGAGAGTAAACTCCCAGATACCCTCCAGAAAGAATGGCTTGTCTCTGCCACTGAGAGAAAACGTTCTGGTCCGACACAGAATCGCTTTGACTATCTCCTGACTTTCCTTAAAGGTGACCTATCATGCTATATTTAAATGATATAGTGTATGACCATACCTATATAAGGTATATTTATACATTTTATTTTTCAAAATATCAAACAGATCATTTTTTAGCCATGCCTCGTTTCGCTCATTTTCGCTTTATTCCAAACCTGCCTATGAAAATTCTGAGCAGCAGCTGACCACGCCCCCAGCAGAAGAGCCGGCGAGAGTCACGTTACCATGCTTGCTGTGATTACGAGTGTGGAATACACATGTCATCTCAGAGCAATGCATGTGTTCAAGCATATTATCAATTTGATCCAGAAACTGAAGCAGCGGAGGTTTTGGTGGAGGTGCAAACATCTCGGTTGCAGCCGGACGTTTCTGAATGGTTAGTTGACAAGCTGTTGTCCCTATTTATTTTTACTCTGTTACGATGCTTGCTACTTATTCCATTCATAGTTTGGCTAATTAGCAAGAATGCAATGTGTACAGTTTGTAACTTAGAGTTTGTAACGCAAACACAGCGATACATATATATATTTATAAAGGGAGACATTCATATTTTCAGCATATATACAATGGCCTCATTGCGTTTAATAGTTTACAGTCCTTTTCTTCCAACATCGTGCAACAACCGTTGGAAAGTTCAATAACTTAGGGTGATAAAAAGTATAACTCCAACACCTCAGTTGTCAGCATTATGTGTTTCATGTGTTTTTAAAAGCTCAGTTATTGACTTCTTTCTAAAGGGGTACATGTGCAACTTGCGCCACGATGCCTTCTGAACCGGAGCATGTGCTGCATGGAGATACCACACGTAACATTAGCTTCACTAAGTTGTCTGTTTAGAGAATACATTTTTCACATGTCATTCAATATATGTTTATCACACTAGGTGTAAAGACGGATGCAGGAACATGAGGACTCTGTAACCTGTGTGGTGGACCATCCTGGATTTGGTTTTGACTGAAATTGTAAAACGAATGCTAATATTGTTCATGGAAATAAATACTGGTGTATATGGCTTTATGCAATCTTTCATTCTGTCATTGTCATGTACATGTACTATACTACACACAGCAATGGCAAAACACACCCATGTGTACGACAACAAGTCCACACACAACCTTATGCTTTTGAAATCAGAATATTCTTTACCCATCCAAACATGAATAATCACGACACATTTGATATCAACTCGGAACTTTATTGTCAAAATCAACGGTTATTTGAATCAGGATCAGAGTGGTGATTCCAGCCTGCGTTGTCCTCTGATCCGTGAAATGTCTATGTTGGGTTCAGACAGCAGCCAAATTGAACCGTGTAGCATACCCGGCGATGACCTCCTCCCTGTCAGGTTGCTCATAATGGTGCAGGGTCCACAAAGACTTGGTCGAAGATGAGGTCCATCTATTTGGCCACGTAGCCTGTGCAATGTTAAAAAAAGCACAACAAAAAAAGTGGTTTAGATTAGTATGCATGTCGTCAACAACATACCAGGGCTTTAGCTCCGTTTTACTCGTGGTGTGTGTCCCCTCGCATACATACATACAGTGTTGTATCCTAACACACCCCCATTTATATTCATGTGCGCAAACAAGTAAACATACTGCAAAAGCTTTTCCATATAACGCTGCAAAAAACGGCATGTCTCATTAGCTTAGCGTAGCGTAGCTTACAGATCGATGATATATGATCGTTCTTACAGACTACAATCACAAAAGCTTTTACATAACGCTGGAAAAAACGGCACTTACCTCCAGAAGATTACGTTTGTTATTATAACTTACTCAATATGATTTTTTAGAGGATACAAAATACTAATACATAGGAGAATAAATACTTGTGTTATCGGCTAGGCTAGGCGTGGCTTTACAGCCTTCACACAGATCGCCATTACGGCAGTCTGAACATGTTCGCAAATGCCTGATAATTAAAATAAAAGACAAAGCAAAGACTGCGGAGCGTACAAAATAAAATGTTACAAGAACATATAAACACCTAACCGATTACTAGTTGGGGTTGAGGCGACATTGATACGGCGAAGCTACATGCTACATGCTACATACTACAAGCTAGAGATAGCTTTATCAGGAAAAACACCGCTAAATAAAAACTTACAGCTTCAGAATTGGATGTGTCCTCACTGGCCTGGTCCCGGATGGTTGGTATTGATCCCGGGTGTAGCATTAGTTTTGAGGCATATCCGTGTTGGACTTGAGAGAAGTTCATAAACATGTCCGTGGTAAAATGTTTGGAACACACACACAGAAATCTGCCGGGGTCTTCTGGCACATGTCCTTTGAAAATTAAGTCTAGCCACAGATTATTCTCTTTTTGCACTGATGGCATTGCATGCAGTCCCCTGTTCCGAGTCTTGCAGCCAACAACAGCACAACGTTTAACTGGCTTAGACATCCGAGCAAGAGCAGGCAGAAACACAGATGTGACTGGGGTTGATTTAGCCTGCCGATAGCCTATATGCGAATGAGAGGTTTGGCAATGCACGTGGCCGTGGCTCATTCCCCTGATAGGTGGAGAGTTGACCAATAAGCGGAGTACGTCTTTGTGACGTAGAAAAGTGTCGGAATGTGGATCCATTTTTTTCAGATCCGTTGCAGCCCCTTTTTTAGAGATTTGGCGAAGGAGGAAAATAGAGAGGGTTGTGTTTTCTGACACTTGGCGAGTTCCCTGGAACACCGGGGACACATAATCATGTATAAAAGACGTACAAAGGTGCATTTTGCATGATAGGTGCCCTTTAAAGAGAAAGAGAGCATATATGAGCAGCTCGAGCAACTGAGGGAAGAGGAACCATGCAGAATGGAGGCTAAGGCTGATCCAAGGCATGCCAGGACCAAGTCTACCAAAATGACCGACGACCAGGCAGGGCGTGTAATCTGTGGAGACGAGAAACACAGGAGAAAGCTCTACTTCTGCAGAAAGTTTAGAGCGCTGGAGCTAACAGAAGAAGAGTGCAGTGAGGAAGCTGGGAGCATGCAGGAGATGTCTTGAGGTCCATGATGGAAGCTCATACTGCAAACCTGGCTTTCTGTGTAAGAATCAAGACTGCAGGAATGAGCATGTTCCCGACCATCACTTCTACCTATGTCCCAACACCAAGGCCAGGAGAAGCCAAGCAAGTGAGAATAAAAGCGGACCAGGTTCAGGGGGAAATAAGACGGGAGGAGATGTACCAAGAAGATCTCCTCAACAAGCTACCTCCAGAATTGGCGACAGTGTCGGGATGTGTTCTCAAATGCTGCGTCAAGAACCCTCAGCAATAGAAAAGACAAGTTGTGCCAACTTGGGCAAGCACACAGGCAAACTTGAGCGCACACAGGGTGGAGAGGTGGAGTAAGGTTGAGCGATGGAGAGAGAGATTGAGCGTGTGCAGTGGTCTGCTTGCGCACAGAGCAGGAGTTTGTGAGAGAGCCGGCTTGAGAGTCAATTTCTCTTCAAAATATAATTGATTGCCAGCCTCCCTTGTCCCTGGCTGGCTTGCTAGCTCGTTGGTAACGTAACTGATGTCTTCTAATGTGCCTGCATCTGGCGCTGAGTTGCCATATTCCTTTCATGAACCACTTCCTGATATCCATTGTTGCAGATAAATATAAATGATAATAGCCAAACTAACCTAGCAAGAGTAAACTGACAGGCTGCTGTGCCACATCTCACTCAAAAACCCACACGACTCAACCCAGCGAAAACCAGTCTCGCGCGCAGCCTTTCATTCAGAATTTCATAGCAAAATAAAAAAATGATATTAAACTAATCTTTCAACATAGTTTAAAATAAATATTAGGACAAAGCCCTACAAATAACAACAATAAACATAATCAGTGGAGGCTCCAGAGTGTTTTTGTTGGGTAATCTATGGTAGGGCTAACCCATAGTGGTGGGGCTCAAGTCAGTATTTGCAATGCAATTACATACACGGTCCCCTTGACAGTGAAACGCCACGCGTGAGGTTTAGATTATTTCCCTGTCTCAATCCAAATTGAACTGTATGAAATAAAAAGGCACATTTGTCTTGTAGTAAATAAAAAGGGCGACCTGGAGCCAATCCTGCAATTTCCCCACAGGTGAAAGAGTTGACATGCTGAAAACCCAACCCCTGCAGGGGGGTCTGGGGGGATTCTCCCCCAGGAGATTTTTTAAAATACAAACATCAAATACACATTCTGGTACTCTCTTGAGAAGAAAAATAAATAAATCTATTACTCCACGACATATTTAAAAAAATGAATGGTATTTTTGTTCTGAAAGCTGAACCTGCTGCTCCTCACAGAGAGAAGAGGCTGTGTGAATGACTTTACATTGTGGATAAGGGTGGATAGCCCCCATTGTCCTGTGTGTCAAAATGAAAGACAGCCCACACACCTATCAATCATCAAACCGTGGGGTCTTATTTCATTACGTGTTGATTTCTATCAACATGTAATGTTGTCCATTAACTGAGTTTTAAACATAACTTTAAATGGAAGATCCCCATAGGCCCCGCCCACTCGATCCGATCGGAGCATCCCTATAATGTAAGGTCTACACACTGCTTCCCCGCAGCGAGCCTCCCCCCGCCCTCCTGTTGACAGTTCACGAGCGTCGGCACACTGATAAAATAATAATTGAATGGCACTTCATATCAAAAAGGTTGCCGACCCCTGGAGCATACTATTACGATTTATATTTATTTATTGTCTCAGTACTCGCATACATTAAAACTAAATGTGTCCTCTGCATTTAACCCAGCCGCAGTGCAGCGCCGGGGATATAGGCGTAAACAGTAAACGGTATTTAAATAAATGAAGAACGAAAAATAAATGAACGAACTGTATGCCAATAATTGCCTTAGCCCCAGATGTTCCCACATCGCTCCTATTATTTTCACTATTCGGATAAAATTGAAAAACTAATATAAAAAAACAATTCGGTTGCTTGCTTGCAACTATTTTCCAAGGATAGTAAGAGCACGATTTTATCATGTGTAACGTTACTGTTTAAACGGCGGATAAAGCAGCTTCATCATGGCAACTTGACAACAGCTAAGCTAAGCTAGGCTACTATTACAGCATCCGGTGACTTTTCAGAGTTGTTGTTCCACCGGCCAGTTTCTTGTCGCATATTTGGCACACTGCCTTCTTCTTACCGTCGTCCAATTTAAAATGGTCCCACACAGCTGGAGTCTTCGGCATTTTGTGTGCAGGTGTGTGAAGCGAGGTGAAGCAAGGAGAAGCGTGCCGTTTGCGTTCGTGACTGTGAGTGAACGCGATGTCAGGAGCACAGGCTGAGATTGTATATATTTCCGCATTTTAACAGTGCAATTCAAAAGTATAAATATAGTATAAGAATATGGAAATTCGCCTTTATTGATAGCATACATTTAGGGGAAAAAAAATTTTTGGGAAAAAAAAAAAAAAACGAATATCCGAATAATGAAATTGAAACCCGAATAGTTGGCCAACGAACGAATATTCGAATAGTCGAATATTCGGGTACAGCCCTAGTATCATGTGCTCTCACTGTATGCTCTGTTTGTAGATGTAATGCATCTTTGTGTCGAAAACAGCATACACATGTGTGGAGGAAACTTCTGTGTAGCAATGCAGTAGGAGTCACCGACTCAGGAAGGAGACACGGTAGAGCTTTTGATGTCAAACACTGATGGTTTATTTGGAGTTACGGCCGGAGAGATTCACATCACAAGTCACATCAGTCACGGTGAGACTGCACGGGAGAGTTGCCACGTCAATTCTGGAGCGCCTCTCTCTCGTTAGCCCATTTAACTGGTTTCACAGAGAGTGATCAACATATTTTGATAAGATAGTTTAGACAGTTGGGCACACTGAGTCACTTGCATCCGTCACTTATGGCCTCGAAGATTTCATACCTTGGAGTCCATAATCAACAAAGAAGGAAGTGTCCCAGTGCACCCACAACAACAGACCATCTGTGACCTTGTGTTGCCCGGTCACAGAATGGGAACAATAACATTATGGCTGAAGCAGCCTATGTCCTTAAAGGAGATAAACAGACGTCAGGGTTAGTCATGCACGTCATATCTAGGAGTCGAGGACAATTATTTCCCTAACAACATGAATATTTTGACTGAAGTGAAAAAAACTCCACCATGATATTTCCAGTAATATGGGGAATTCTAAGCTGGAGACGATCCTGGGGATGTTACAATCAGTATAACTATTGATTTTTGTGTGTGAAAAAATAAAAAATGTAAAAACACAGACATACAGAAAACACTAGTATGGTTTTGGTGTTTTCAGTGTTTTCTGTGTGTCTGTACACACAAAGCACAAATCATTTAAAACACACCCTGAATCAAATCTAGAGAGGACCATTAAGAGTCAGATGCTTGACGAAATCTACTAAAACAAAGTACTTCATTATCTACTTTTTCAGCTTTTATACACAAAAGTGTATCTTTTCAGTAACTTTCTCAGAGAATTTAAGCATAAATCTGTCAAATGTTCAAAACAGCCTTGTTTCACTGAAATAGCCTCAAAATCACAAACTGTCAACATCAAAGGCTTATAACACACCACATCAAAGGGCAATTAGATTAGATAACCCTGAGGAGACGGGGACCAGACAGCATAACTTCAAAGAGACTGCCTTAATCAACACATCAAAGAATTAGACAACAAAGGCACTACACAGGGGGGCTTTTCACACCTACCCGTTATAACAACTCACATCAAAGGCTTAGACTACAAAGGGGTTTGAGGGGACAGGGGCCAGACAACATCACTTCAAAGAGACTGCCTAATCAACACATCAAAGGCTTAGACAACAAAGGGGTGAGGGGACAGGGGCCAGACAACATAACTTCAAAGAGACTGCCTTAATCAACACATCAAAGGCTTAGACAACAAAGGCACTCCACAGGGGGGCTTTTCACACCTACCCGTTATAACACCTCACCCCCTCACATCAAAGGGTCTCGAACAATGGGAGGCGGGACTTAGCTCAGATCAAAGGATCTCGACCAATGGGAGGCAGGACTTAGCTCATTAGCATAATTGGGGGGCGTGTCCACCTGTCACTTTTTATGCATACTATTGTGATTGAAACAGTATCAGTACTACTACTTAGACTTATAAAATATTTACAGCCTGGATGGATGTTTATTAAGATAAGATCCATTTTCTGGGCCCAATATGTGTCTTGGCCGTTTTCGTTGTGATCGCTAAATTCCCCTTGTTTATAATAATCACCGTTCCTTCAGCAGGATACTGTAGTGATTCAAAAACCGCTTTCACACCAAGTACTTTGCCGTACTTAGCTCCCAGCACTTAGTTCCCAGCACCTATGGCGCATTTCCACTACAGTGCGGAGCGCGGTTTAAGCGTGCCGTGCCCGGCCCGTTTTTGGTTGCGTTTCCACTCGGCGTAGTACCGGCTAGCGGGTACTATTTCACAGTTTTTCTGGCCCTATAAAATTGAGGTTCTTAGCGGGCCAACAACCAGGCTGTGTCGGGCTGAGTATGCTAAACTAAAGAGAGAGAATCGCTGGCAAGGGGGCTACAACTACAACAAAATGAACATATTTGACCGTGATTTAATTGTAATATACGTTTCAAAATGATGCCGAAGTGACAACATACTGATACCGGTTAGTAAAAACCATGAATTAATGCTTTTAGACGGCAGGCGAAAAAACGTTTAAAATGCGTGTTTTCTGAATGGAGATCGGCTAAGCTAACGCAGTATATGCTCCGACCGTCCACATTCACAACAACGGCCTATACAGACATAAATAAAGCAGCGACTGTATTCGCCATGACACAGACAGTCTGTGGTTTGTACTTGTTTAACTTTTGTCTAGTTTCTGAACAGATATGAGGAGCTGTGAGCTCCGAGGGCTAACAGCTAATGGCTGATGTTGTTTTTCTGTGGTTCTCATCAAAGATGACGTCACGGCTCTGCCTACACTGCGTTACTATTACTGCCCCAGCTACTATACTGTAATGGAAATGCAGCATAAAGTGAGCCAGTCCTAACTATACCGTACTAAGCCGAGCGAGGCCCTGCAATGGAAATGCGCCATTAGTACCCCCATGGAACTAAGAGCTGATCGCGTTCAGAGGGAAGATTACGCAAATGAAGCCGCTGACGTCACTTCTTCTTCTTCTGCTTTGGGTTTACTGGCAGGCCACAAACAACTTCACGGCGTATACTGCCATCCGAAGTCCTCGGCCGATGTAGATACCATATGTGCACGGCCTACCAGATCAGCCCGGGGTCCGTTGTTTCCATAGCAACAACAACTTCCTGTCAACAGCGTAAACTCCCACAGACAGTAGGCTACACACTTTCAGAGTCTGAACGTGTGTAGCCTACTGTCTGTTCAAAAACTGCAGGAACCCTAAACACAGACAAAAAATAACCCCCTTCACATCTCAACTATTTGTAAATGTAAAAGCAGTGATGACCAGGAGCATGAGGACACGGTGTGCTATGTTTCCTTGCAGATCGCTTCTCTGGTTGTTTTATTGCACAACAAAATCATGTAAACATATTATGTAAATAACCTAATTTGTGTTCTGTGAAACTAAAAAGGATATGAGATTGTTTGTGTTACCTTTGTTGCAGTTGTATGCATACTTGCCAACCCTCCCGATTTTCGCGGGAGACTCCCGATTTCATAGCCCTCTCCCGGTTTCCTCCCGGGGTCATATTTCTCCCGATTTCTGACAAAATCAGATTTACTCAGGACTGTTTCCACCCGGACTTTAATACAGCTACACCATTGTTTGGTTTCCATGGTAGCGCGTCTCTTTAGTAGCGCGCGCAACTGAAAGTCTGAGAGCGTGAGGAAGATAGTCACAGAAAACAGAACAAGAATTGACAACTCTGCTCACTCCTGTCCTTCACATAATGCTCCATAAAGGATGGTGCTACAGGCCGTAAGACAGTGCCCTTACAACTACAATAAGCATGTTAAAGTTAATCTAGTACAGCTCCGGCGATCCACTAGCACCGCCCCCCCGCGGTGGTTTTGAAATGCTCCCGATTTCTGAGGTCTCAAGGTTGGCAAGTATGGTTGTATGTCTTAAATGTAATTTAGGTTAACTTCCTGTTTTATTTAGATGCTTTTATTTTGAAGGCGAGTTTACGATGTTGACAGGAAGTTGTTGTTGCTATGGAAACAACATGGTATCTGATATCTTCTACATATAAAGACGGAGAAAGCAGGGTTCGAGTTATAAACTGAGCTAAATGGGGGTCTTTAAAACTAACGCGTGCGCACGCACACACAAACACACACACACAGCAGCAGCAGCCCTCTACTTGCAACAAACTTAAATATGAAAAGGTTCAACTATGCACACACATCATCTCGGCTCGTGCAGCACGCTCACAGGCATAGATTGTGCAAAATGTATTGCGCACCTTGGAGGTGCAGCGCAGGCATATTGTCATTCAAAAGATGCATAGTTCTTTTGGTAAACATGTTTTTCTTTTAGCCTATTTACCTCGTTAACGTAAATAATACTCATTACATTGACACATGCATTATTTGTGATTAAAATAATGGTTGTTGGTAATGTATTAGCGACCCCCACAGATGAACTTGAACAACTTGAATGACAGAGGGTGTCGTATTGTCATACTGATATTCTGTACAAACTGTGAAGACCACTGAGACAAATGTAACATTTGTGATATTGGGCTATATAAATAAACATTGATTGATTGATTGAACTTTATTAACTTCCAGGGTAGTGAATTGAACATGCAATTGTAATTGGGTGTGTGTAGTGCTGCGTACCTGGACTCACATTCAGGTTCAGGTCCGGACTCAAGTCCAGAGGTTCAGGTTCAGGTCCGGACTTATAAGTCCCATGGCTTGTGTCAAGTTGTGTGAGTAACTAAAGTGAACTTAATATCCAATATGGCGACCAGCAGCCCACGCTGTCCACTATGTCTAAGCAAATCACATCGCTAGCTTCCCTTGACGTCACACAGATCTCGCGAGCAGTTGCAATATTTTGCGAGACTTCGTGAGTTCAGTAATGGCCGCCATATCAGAAGCCGACACGATGTTTTTCGTCTTTTCTCAGCGCAAATGTCTCGATCTATGGAAGGTTGTAGATGGTTTAGAACAAAAGGAGAATATACGTACGAATATGCTAGTTTTTTTGCGAGTCCAAGTACCAGTTCCCGACGTTCCGGTTTTAACCGGACATGAACCGAAAGTTTTTACAAGTCCATTACCGGTTCGGCGTACCGGTACGCATCACTAGGTGTGTGGTATATTTTCATGCACGCACACACATGTTCCGACCACAACACACAAACTGAACAACACTCAATTGTCCGATCGCAACCAGTGTCCTTGCGATCTTGTTATAACAACAAGTCCACGTTACTGATGCAATATGGTTGAGACCATTCAGGCTTATTCTAGAGGGGTGCAAGGAATATTCCAAGTAGTGGGGGAGTTGTATACAATATGTGTAAAACATAAAGATAAAAAGGTTTTAAAAAGTTATTGTTTAATGTTTTAAGGAGATGACGCTACTCAGCCAATCAAATCGGTGAGTAAGCACGATAGATTCAAACACACACACAGAGACGAGACAAGAGGAAGGTAGACAGCAAAAACAGAACATTTAATGACATTTTCTCTTCTGGACCTCTTTGAAATGCAATTGAATACCCCTGCCTTATAGCAACAACAACAACAATAATAATAGGCTAATAATAATAATGATAATAATAATAGCAATAATAATTGGGAGGGGGGGGCGCGGCTGTTCTTATGTTCTCTGAGGGAGGCTCACCTTCCCACACTTTGAAAACCCCTGCTCTAAAGGTTAAGTGACTCCAACCATAATACTCATATGAGGTTCTATGAGCAGTTATCTCCACGAGGTGCAGTCCAATGGATTCATTTCAGACCCCCTCCTCTCTTTCTCTTTGTTAGTGTTATTTATGACCATACTGTAGAGACAAATACAGAACACTTAAGAGAGGCAATTAGGCCAGATTTTCATACTGTCTGAAATGCTTCTATGGCGGCACCCAGGGGAAACAGGAAGTGGTGTCCTGACTGATTTCAACCAGACCAGCTGTGGATTAATGTTGTTCCACTGAAGATCTCACTAATGCTTTTTAATGGACAGAGACTTGATTCTATGATGTTATCTATTGATGTGGAGTATATTCCTAAATTCCATTTAGGACTAAAGTGGGTTGTAAATTGCATCCCCAGACTGCTGACAAAGTAAAACAAGGCCAATGATGACATTTTAAAGTAGAGCTTATTCAAAGACAATGTAAACAATATAATAACATAAAAAGGAAGGACTTAATGCCAACGCTTTCTCATTGAGTCTATCACAGATTATCTCTCTTGTATTGCTGAAGGCAAAAAAGAGGCAGAAAGAGGCAAGAAAATGTTAATTATATGCTATGCTGTACATTTATCAGACTTTTTCGGTCATGAATGCCGCCCGCACTTGTAAAATGGAGTACTGTAAAGCTGAGCATACACACTCTCTATCGTACCTATTCACAGTGACAATTGGGTGCCGTTTGACAGGAAACACAGTAATTAGCCAATTAGTGACATTTGTTGAATGCAAGCCGTTAACAGGCTGCAACTGTTGGTGTCACATATTGAATGAACATGCTAGTTCATAGGCTCCAGCTTTGACAGAACATCTTTCTGTTTCTGTTCTTCACAAGGAAGTAGGAACAACAATTTGAAAATGTTCCCTATTCTTTCTTTTTTAACGCTGACACATCTCTTTGGCACCAAGGTCTATGAGAATCATTCAAAAGGAATACAAGATGAATACTTGCTGAATTTAACCATTGCATTTCACTACTATCATTCCCCAAGTGGTATGCGTGAAGGAGGGTGAATTGAAATACGTACTGCACTAATGATGGTACAGGACCTGCCAGCCACCAGCAACAATACACAAACTAAACACATTAATAGTACCAGCGTGTTATTGATGTTTCGCTTAGGGACTTCATCATACACACCCATCTTGTGAAGACTGTAAGATATATTATTTTGTGTCTCCAAAATCCTGGTTCCTATCCCTTTTCTCTCTTTTCTCTTTTGGGGTTTTCAGGCTTTTATATTCCTTATTTAGGTAGAGTCCATAGCACTTTGAAGAGCTAGCTGCTTATTTTCTAGATGAAAATATAGCTTTTAACAAGAAAATCCTATGATAATTGGAACATGTTATTAATCTAAATCTAAAATGATTTAACTATGATAAGTGGCACTCCAACACATGTAGAGGTTTATTCGGAAGTCAAAATGCATCTTCTTACTCAAGCTATTAATTGAGCTGCCCATACTCACACTACAGTATGCCTTTTTAGTCATGTATTCTGTACCTGCTGTGTTTATTTATTTTATTTATTTCATTACCTTTGCTTATTATGCCTGTTTTTAAATGCCTTTTTAATAATGTATCTATGCTGTATTTGTTCTTAAATGTCTTTTGCTTTTAATCTGTAAAGCACTTTGAATCGCCACGTGCTGAAAAGTGCTATATAAATAAAATGTTCTTGCCTTGCCTAAAAGCAAATTGACAGTTATTTTGCATTAAAGAAGGTTGATTATATAGCGATTGTTGTTGTTTTATGTATTTGTCCATTTATAAGAAACCCCCAGGGAAACCACTACCCGGCTCACATTCAAAACCTACGATTTTTCCAAGTATAGGGACATTTTAGATACACAGGGCTGGGTATCAATCGACCCAAATATGTGTGTGAGAAACAGGTTTCTCTGAGGGCGGCATTAGGTAGGATCCTATGAAACAATATCAAGAACAAGGGCGGCCTCGCCAAGCAATTGGACATCAAACAGGAGCTGGCTCCATTACAGGCCATTAAAACCATAATGGCTGCTTGGAAAGAGCGAAGCTTAGAGAATCGATAACGGGCAGTATAACTGTCTGACACAGCTTACTAATATGTGAAGCATCAACCTTCAGAGAGAGGGAGAGAGAGAGAAAAAAGAGGGGGAGAGAAAGAAGACTCGCACTAACGTAGTGGGTGAGAGAGAGGAAATGGAAAGAGAGAACGACTCTTGAGATCATGACAGAGTGCTTTCCAGCTTCCATTTACTTTCACCCCTCCCTGCTTTACAGTATACATGAACAGTGATGATATAACACCATTTCCAGTAGATTGGCCTTTAGGATGATTCCAATCCTACACACACACATAAACACACTCACACCAGCACACCACACAGGAGGATATGCATCGAGCTATCGAAAAGCTAGAGAAAAACTTGTTCAACTTAGGAACAAAAAGGCTTCTATTGTAGTCCTCCCACACGCTCCTCTTTCGCTTTATCGGGTATCAGAATGCGGAAGAGTTAAGCCTCCTAGAGATTGATCCTGAGCTCAATGCTATTTTCATTCCCTGTGGGTGCAGTCATTCAATACTTCTCTTTTTTTGTAAGTGTACGACTGAAAAAGGAAGTGGTGATAAATGATAATGTCTCTCTTGCTTCAGGCAACATCAACAAAGTCTCTAAAGGCGTAATCAGAATACAAATGGACATAAATACTGTGTAAGAGTCTACAGATGTTGACGTTTGTTTGATGTCATGATTCATATTGAGGCATTGTCGCCATCATAATACCCTCTAAATGTAGCAACACTTAAATTCCAATCATATTCTGACATAGTAGTTATTGAAATCTTTGAATAATTGTAGTTTAGTAGTCGAATAGTAGATCTTGATGACTGCATGGTTAGTAAACATTCTTTAATCATACTTTTTACATACTTTTTTGCCATTAGAATGTGTGTTCACCATGTTTCCTTGACTTTTTTACTAAATTGTGACTAGCGGGTACATTTTCAAGACTTCATTTTATTTTCAGAGATGGCGTATACAAATGGCTTCTCTCACAAATCCCACTACCAGTTGGTTTCCTCTTTGAACAGCTGTGCGACTCATACTCAAACTCAAACAGGCAAACAATGGTTCAGATGGATAAATGGACATGCACAGATGCAGCAGTAGAGATGTGTATGCAGGCTTGCACACAACATGTTTTTCTCCCTCCATGTAAAATCTCTCGCTCTCTCATGCTCTTTCCTTCCCTCTCCTGTAACAAAAGGGGCTTTCTTTTTTCAAAGGACCTCAGAAACCCTTGGGCACAAAAAGTAGAAATTGCTATAATTGGTGAAGACGTGGTGGAGCGCTTGGCACAAGGAGGTCCCGTGTTCTAATTACGAGAGATAGGGGGGGGGGGGCTGGTACTTACTTGTTTCAGAGCGCAGAAAGACATGGCTTGGCAACTGCTTTCATGGATAGTCATAGCATGCTTTCTGCTGCATTGTGATATGTTTATGGTGGGACATTTGTCTCAAGATTTATCATTGTTTTTGTAGCTGCAGCAACACATTTCCACGTAAATTGGCATCATGATGTGCATATTCAAAATGACAGCGCACTTTCTCCATGTAATATGAAAATGGATGTTGTGAAAGGGAAGCCTTTGAAGGTTTTTCATGGTTTCTAACTGCTGCCACCATCACACAGCAGGCCATTTCTTTATGATGCTCTCCTTTAAATCAGGCAATACAGTTTGCAGTTTGTGCACAGTAAACATTCAATCTGACATTGAAAAGAGAACATATTTACAATGGCTTGTTTTGACACAAGGACGTTTTTAGAATGTTTGCAAAATGCAGCTGTTTTGAAACACACTTATCCTGTGTGATATTAAACAGCATGTCTTAAAGAATACACTTAAAACTCTATTATTACAATGGTTGACTTTTATGTCATATATAAGCTTCTCAAAGTATTTTTATATGAACAGATTTAAAGGTGACAGAGTTTCAGACTTGTCAGGCAGCACAAGAACCACAATTCAGAGTTAGTGAAGAATAATGTGAAGTGTGTGTTATACATAATGTCCTGAGAGGCAGGCAGCACAGCACAGCTCTGTTTACAATTGTAATTCAAACCTTTTAGTGGTTTGCATCAGGAGGGCCTGAGAGACAAAGCAGACAGAGCAGCACAGCCAGCTCATTAGTACAGAGTGGAATATGTCTGTCCTTATACCTGTCTCATACGCACACACACTATCACACACACACTGTGCAGTAAATGCATAATACACAGTTACACAGGTGCCCCCAATTGCACTGTAAATAAACCGATGAACACACAACATACGATTATAGACAAACCTTATTTCACTTCTCCACAAAAACGATAAAGCACGCACAAACACACTCATACACTTATTTAATGTCCTCTGAACGCTACAAGTTGGCATAAGAGAAAGGGGAACGTTTGGCAGAATGTTTGAGCACAGAGCACACAAGCACACACAAACATGCACACACAACACTTTATACTGACTTGGTAATGCATTCTCCACATTTTCACAAAAAAAAATGCTACTATAAATCTAAAATGATAGTTAATAATGCAAGTGCAGTATCATGCAGGCGGCTTTACTAATATATTTACATTTTATTTGATTCTTATTTGTTTTCATTTAAAGATAGATCAGATAAAATGGAAAGGGTTGAGGCCCTGGATCATGGGCAATAAGCAATATGGCCGCCAACATTATCTAGTTTTAATGATTACATTTACAATTTGTGTTGTTGTGGTTTTTACAGTGAGCATAGAGCTTGCCAAATGTAGTCGTGCTCTGTTGAAGCGTGACAATCCTCCAGGAACTGCTTGGCTATTTGTAATTAAACAAAGCACAAAGATAATCTTGAGAATGAATCAGCCTGTCCTCCTACAAAAAAAACGACCATATAGGTCAGCAGCTTAATACGACCCAGAGTCACGTTTTAAAGTGTAGCACCTCTAGTGGTCGTGTAAGAAACAACATGCTCCCGTTCATTGCAAAATGCTCCGGAGGGTCGTTTATTCACAATAACCCTCTCTGGAAAATCCTAAATTGTGGAATAGTTTGGCCATTAACATGCTTTTTTATTAGATTTCTAGCGAGAAGTGTATATTGTACTTTTGTAATCTACGTCCAGTGGATGTGTAGGATCTATATTTGATAGATATTACGAAGATGATTTGAGGTCTCGCCAGGAGGACGTGTATATGCGGCAGCTTCCATGTAAAGTTAGCGTCAACCCTCACGGGTTGAAAACAGTATTTCCGGTCTCAAAGTTTTCATAATAAAACCGGATATATTCCCCTCACTGTCAAATGATGACACAGTGATATCTCCATTACTCATCCACTAAAAAACATCAGTTTATCCTTGTTAATTACACAATATTGATTGGTTTAAATTGTGTACAATGCTTTTGTTTTTAACCTTCGATTCGGAGAAACAAATAGTTTTTTCGGAGTTTAGACACTACAGTTTCCGAAGACACTACACTACCCAGAATCCCCAGCTATCGTTTGGGACTACAATATCCGCCTTGCTTTACAAACCCTGTGATTAGTCCTCAAGCCCCGTGATTGGATGTTGGAGTGGCAGTGCGACAAGGTTGCGCCGAGCGTCAAACAGCTCTTTGAAATGGAATGGAACCACGATAGACTATCCAAAACTGGACTTGGACTGGTCCAGCCCAAATATGGCAGTAGCCATCGATCATCTTAAGATAAGATAAGATACTTTATTGATCCCAAGTTGGGAAAATTTTTTGTTACAGCAGCATACTACTTTGTTCTACTCCACTACAATTCAGAGGTTAACCTGATATTTTTACTCTACTACATTTATTTGAGTTACTTTGCAGATTCTGATTAATGATGTGAAATATAAACAACCCATAAATCAGACTTTAGTTACACCTGAGTCAAATTCAGGGAAGGGTGATTGTCAAGTGCCAAAATAAACTATGCAATATATTGGACGTTAAGTACTTTGTCAGACTTCATATTTATCTATGGATACCCCCAACGTTTTTTTCTTATTCAAAAGAAGACCTTAACTTAAAGTATTCTTTAATGTTTAAATAAAGCCTTATTAGTTTTTCTGTTTTGCACATCCTCCTATTAATATCTTTGTACATCCGGCACTAAACTGTTTTATTGTAGAGATCACTACAGTATCTTCTTGATATTTTCTGTTCTATATTTGTATCATTGACCTTCTACTTTCCCCCTTGTATGTAGGCTACTCTTAATATTTAAATGTTTTCATCAAATATAACTTATTCAACAACTAAATTCAATAACATGCTTTAACCACTAGGCGGTGCGGGTTAAAAAAACAGTGGTCTAGAAGTGGTCTAGTGAATTCCACTGCAGCAGAATGTTCCATGTCTGCACAGTGTTATATGTTCACCGCTCAGTGTCAGTAAATATTGTGCGGTTAGTATTGGGACTACAAGATAGATGCAAGCCTGTACAAGTAGAGTTATTTAAAGCATAAATTAGTCGGTTGGGTTCTGGAGGTGTGGTTACAGTGTGCTTGGTTGGCGTGGCCTGGGCTTGGTGGTGGGGCCGCAATGTGATATCTTTTCATGGGGCCCAAAATCCCTGGCGTGTATGGCCAGAGGTCAGGACCTATAAACACATTTCCTACCCAATAGCATTGTGAGGCTGAACAAAAGGACCTTTTGACTATGTAAATGTCGCCTTTTAAAAAAAAAAAACATTTACTGACTTTTTTGGATAGCTTAAAGTAATGTTGTAAAATTACAACTGGAGGCCTTACAGGGTTAAGGGCTATTGTTTATTGTTATTTATGTTTATTCTTCACCAATAATTTAATTTAAAAAACTCTTATTTAAAATGATGTGTGTGTGTCTCTGTATTCCTGATGATACACTGAGAGAATGAGCTCATAGGGCTGCTAAACAGTCTGTATATTGCACTACATTTGTATAATGTAAGCTTCGTTGTTACTTTGCCTGTGGGAATAAGAAAAAAATAGTTATATATACTGGATATTATTTGATCTATGCCACCCACTAGCTTAATCCCAAATAATGTAGGTGTGTTGTAGGTGCCTTAAATAACCCCTTATTTTATAGTGAGATGTATTTTTATGTTCATATAATGGTGATTTCAATGCCACCCCAAAATGATCACTGTTTCCATCCTGGCCACCCCACTGAAAAATGTCCTGGCTTCCGCCACTGACTCCACTCCCTTCCTGCCTCTCTGACCCCCCTCACCTTCTGTTCCCAGTATCCCCATCAGGCTCCACTCTTCCTGTCTCTCTGACCCTGTCCCTTAGTTTTTTCCCTCTGTTTTGTACATGTTGTTGTGTAATATGATGTGTTCCACATTTTCTTTCACTCCACACCCCCTGCATTCTTCAACTTCGCTTTTTACCATTATAAACATTGTGCCGTTTAATCCTGTCTGATCCAATCTGATTCTAGTGATGGTGATCTCCTCCCGTCTGTTCCTTTCTGTATAGATCTTTGTTATGACTGATTTCTGTAACTTGTGGTATCTCTCCTCCCTTTCTGATCTTCCTCCAACCATTTCTGCCATATTTCCATACCCTTCCTCTTGATTATTGCTTTTCCTTCTCCTTTTCCAGTGAAACTGGTATTGCTATTTCCTTCTGTAACGCATATTTTGCTAACTTATCAGCATGCTCATTCCGTTGAACCCCCTCGTTTGGGGTACATACTCGTTTTAATTCCCACTTCATTTATTTGCCACTCTTTTTTCCTTTCTATGATACTCACATCTATATTAGCTTCTGGGAAAAGCCATGGGGGGAACACGGCTAAATGGGCTTGCTTTGGCAAACGTTATGGTCTCCACTCCATATGCCCTCGTTCTCTCCTTACTTGTCCTGCCAAACCCACGCCCCTGGAACTTTGTATATTCCCAGCAATCCTGCAGTATTCTGTTTAGGATATTTTCCTCTCCACTTCCTTGTAGCCTGACCCAGTAGGCCTATGACAGAGCAAGTTTCTCTCTTCTAAAGAATGCATGTGTTTTAAAATCGTAATGTCAGATATGTACTAAGTAAATACATTTGTTCCTGCTCAAGATTAGATTAAACTTTATTGTTATTGCACAGATTACAGGTACTGAGACAACGAAATGCAGTTAGCTTCTAACCAGGAGTGCAACAAGCAGTAAAGTGAAAAGTAATGTAACCAATCTACAGAATAAATATAGAATGAATTGAATGATGAATACAGTGAGGGGTATGAATACACTAGATATACACAGCAGCCTGTGAGCAGTATGAACAGTGTGTATGAATATGCTAAGATATATAAAGTATGAAAACGTTAAAAGCAGTGCAAGTATAGTCTAAAATATATAGATATTAATTTCATGATAAACATTGTGGAACAATTATGAAAAATGTGAATGGAAGTGGCGGCGTCAAACTGACACAAAACAACAACTAACTTTTGCCGAGCCAATTGGAGAGTTTCATCAGCAGCACGGGGTAAAAAACCACCAATGAGCGCTCAGCTCGAGATACCAGCGAGTCGTTTCCCATCAAGCATTCGCTTCCGCAGCCCGTGGAGAGGAACTGCGCCGCCTCGCCGCGCCTCCCTGCTGAAAAAAAACAGCATAGACCAGCTTAAGATGGTTTGCTGGTTTTAGATGGTGTTACCTGGTGTTAGGCTGGTTTAGTTTGTTTACCAGGCTGGACAAGCTAGCCAGGCTGTTTCTTGCTGGTTCAAGACCAGCCTGGTCAGCTAAACCAGCATAGCCCAGCATGGATGTCATGCTGTCTATGCTGGTTTTAGCTGGTCTATGCTGGTGAAGCTGGTATTTATGCTGGTCTATACCAGCAGTCTTGCTGGCGAAACTGAAACAGACAGAGAGGGCGGGACACAGGGGAACGGCAAGACAGCAGTGGTTGACACAAAGCGGTATTGTTTTGACTGGCACTACGGTCGAGAAGTGAAGAGGCTTGTTGAGACAAGCGAGACCTGCGCAGACCTGCGCAATTGCGATCAACGTCTTGCTAGTGCGTTAGGGCTGCATGATATTGAAAAAAACTGACATTGCGGTTTTTTGTTCCCCTGCGATATATATTGTGTTTTTTTTAACCTGTTAAGCCCCAAGGTCCCCGGCGGGATCTTAATATTTAAGAACCTATTAATGTGTTATACCAGATTAACGGAAATAATCTCAGCTAACTGACGGATACAAACCATTTTTTACCAAAACAAAACACAAGTCTCATAAGAAGCATCTAAATGACCCCCTGAGCAAAAAATGATAACGGAATTTGGCACAGAACTCAAGATAAAAGTACCCTTATTACTTATCGTAGCTGCACATACAAGATATCCGATTAAAGCTGAGGTTCCACAGATTATTTAGGTATATAGTATCATCAACTGAGTCATCCGAACTCGCGACAGGGGAAGCAAACACAGACATCACAACAGGTACCTTTGCGGAGCTTCTAGGGGAGATTGTCTGACCGTAGCTGTCAATCTGATCAAAAGACGTGTTTCAATGCATTAAAACGAGAAAATACGGCGGCTGAATCGGTTCATCCATAGGTTTTTAACGTCTCTGTATAAAAAATTATTTCATTTATAATCATAATTCCATTTTTATGTAAAAATCGCAGAGCAAAAGTTAGCTGCTAATGGTAGCCACCAGAGTGGCTGCTGCAATCCGGTCTTGGCTATGCGTCAGTCTAACCATAGACTGTATATATAAAGAGTCTAACACACACACATTACCAAATAAGGATTGAGAGTGAACCCGCAGCCAAAACCAGAAGCTGCATGGTGGCTACCATTAGCAGCTAACTTTTGTGCTCCGATTTTACATAAAAATTGAATTATGGATTATAAACAATTGCTTCAAAGCCACAGATACATTATTAACCTATGGATCAACCAATTCAGCCGCGTTTTTTCTCGTTTTAATGCTATTGAACACGTCTTGTGAGACAATCTCCCGTAAAAGCTCCGTAAAAGGTACGTGTTGTTGATGTATGTGTTTGCTTCCCCTGTCCGCGAGATCGGATCACTTAGATACTATACTTAAATAATCTGTGGAGTCTCAGCTTTAATCGGATATATTGTATGTGCAGTTTCGATAAGTAATAAGGGTATTAATGATTATATCATCTGATATTTGGGAAGAGTGTTACAGTAGAAATGGCAGAAAGTCTTGTTGCAATTTCCAGATATTGAAAGAGGCCCTGGAGTTTCTCTGGTAATTATCAATAGCAGCAGTTAAGTGAATACTGTTTCAAACAATACCCTGTGTTTGTGTTTTTGTATTGATTTCTCTGTTTTAATCCTTTCATAAATGTGAGGACTAAACTTGCTTCAAACATTCCTGGGTGCCTGGGTGCCTGGGTGCTAAATAGGTTTTATTGCTCTGGGGGAGGGGAAGTTAAGCAGGCTGTGTGGATGACAGTTCTTCTGCTTAAGATCTCCAGTATGTCATGTGGCAGAGAAGTCTACTTATCTTGAATGGTATATGTGTGTTTAATTACTTTATATATGTGTGTTTAATTACTTTGTATTAGTAATAGCAGTGTGTAAACAAAAGCTGGAAATAGGAGAAATGTAAAGATTATCTTTGAATAAGCAAAGAGGGTAGAAGTTAAACATAATTAAAAAGCCTCTGGAATGTGTAGAAAGGTGGGGGAAGAAGGCCTGGGCAGGAAGGATGAGATAACGGACACCAGAGGTTTTATTGTCAGCTCAGAAACAAATTTATCACCTCTGCTGGCACGAGCTGATTTGCTAAGGGAAGATATCTTGTTTTAAATCTCCCAATGGGATGACCTGGGGTGAAGGAAAATTCAAGTCACCCCTCTTCTCTTGTTCTGGACTATATAAGTTAGTGTTTCATTAAGTTCGATCTCTCTTCTCTGGCTGTGAACGACCGAAGGATCTCAACGGCACGAGAACAAGAGCAGGAAGTACTTCCTTTAAATATATTGTATTGCATTCTATTATTACCTTGTTTAATTAAAACAGATTATTGTTTAACCTGGCATCTTGGTGTGTTTTTATGATTTCCCTCGTTGTTATGATTCTGCTCCTTTCGCCAAAAGACACACAGAGACAAGGTGGGTTCTAAAAACCCCCCTCCTTCTGCAACAGTATCTTTATTTTGAATTATGTGCTAAAGTGCGTTAGCATTTAAAAAGAAAAAAGAATAAAACCGCACGTCCCTGCGGTGTGAATATCGCGCATGCGCATATCTCGGTTATCGCCATGACACGGTATATCGTTCAGCCCTATAGTGCGTTGCATGATGGTTAGTCATTTTGTCCGACTTGCTCTGGAGGCTCGCCTACATGAGACGTTGAAATCTCGCGGGACAAAGACGCCCGCAGCCTTGAGAGCGAGGCGCGGCGGCACAGTTCTTCTCCACGGACTGTGGAAGCAAAATGCTTGATGGGAAACGACTCGCTGGTATCTCGAGCTGAGCGCTCATTGGTGGTTTTTACCACGTGCTGCTGATGAAACTCTCCAATTGGCTCGGCAAAAGTTTGTTGTTGTTTGTGTCAGTTTTACGTCGCCACATCCATTCACATTTTTCATCATTGTTCCACAATGTTTGTCATCATGAAATTAATATCTATATATTTAGACTATACTTGCACTGCTTACCGTTTTCATACTTTATATATCTTAGCATATTCATACACACTGTTCATACTGCTCACAGGCTGATATCTAGTGTATTCATACCCCTCACTGTTTATTCATCATTCAATTCATTCTATCTTTTATTCTGTAGATTGTGTACATTACTTTTCACTTCACTGCTTGTTGCACCTGGTTAGAAGCTAAACTGCATTTCGTTGTCTCGGTACCTGTAATCTGTGCAATAACAATAAAGTTGAATCTAATCTTGAGCAGGAACAAATGTATTTACTTAGTACATATTTATATCTACTCAATGATACAGACCATTGTTGAGGAGATGCAAAACATACTGTAAATGAGTTTGGGTCCGACTAGGGGTGCAACAACTATCGATTAAAATCGAATACCAAATGAGTTGCCAACTAATTCAGTCGTCGATTCGTTGGTGACGTCATCACGTGTGTTTTTCGCGCCGTTAAACTCCAACGTTATTGGTCTTTTTATCGGTAGGGCCTACTGGAGACATTTAAAAAATATATGTCATGTATTATTGCTACTAAAACATTATATCGCAGTCTTAGTGTCGCCAACTAGTTTCTAATATGCAAAAAGACAAACAAATGCGTCTATGATGTATTTTCGTTCAGACCAGATCTCTCTCCCCCGTCCGTGTGCGGGGGGACGGGGCAGTTTACACACACGCAGCTGCTACATGCAGCAACACACGGAGGGGATGGCGGAGAGAACGCGCTCCGAGCATGGCTCTGAGGTGTGGTTAAACTTTACCCGTCTCGATGTGGCCAATGCTCGTTGCCAAAAGTGCAATGAGAGTTTAGCATGTAAGGGCGGTACCACGAGCAATTTGTCTAAACATTTAGCAAAAGTGCTCCACATCCAGACGGAGAAATGCACCCGGTTCGACTGTCTTTCTAGCAGCTCTGTAGCCCCATCTACGAGTAATGTAACGGTTCCACGTCAGGTGTTCTGTATGCTAGCAGCAACACACGGAGTTAACTACATTATACAAACATGGGTTAATGATAGAGGTAACCGAGTTATTTATTTTGTTAAAGTTTCAGCTATTCTGTTTACAGTTCTGTCATCACATTATTTAATACGATTTGTTAAAACACTGTTGTTTCTTTTGATGTGAAATATTATTTATTTAATTTAAATAAAAAGCAATGTTAATTTTGTTCAAAATGTGTTTAGTTAATTTAATAATATATGTATTTTTGAATCAAGTATTCATCTTTATTGTCTTCATTGTTAGTTTCCACATGCCTAAAACAAGCTACATCTAAAAGTTGATGACTAAACAAGAGCGTTTGAGAAATTGTGCAAGGCATAATAGTCCGAATAGTCAATTAATCGTTTCATTAATCGATAGATTAATCGATTATCAAATTAGTCGTTTGTTGCAGCCCTAGGTCCGACATATACTTTGAGTAATGTTACTTTGCTGCTAAAAAATGAAACATTATCAAATGAGGACATCACCAAAGTGTGTGAGTCTGTCAGGGGATTTTATCTGTTCTTTGCATGTCGTACAGGGCCTATGTACACACTGCTCTGGTATTAATTAAAAATATAATTGTAAAATGTAAGTCTCGCTCTTGTCATCGTTCAGGCTTTGCATTTGAACTCCTATGACTGGTTGCGGACTTGAAGGGAACGACTTCCTGGCCTTCCTCACATCCAGGAAAAAGGTGAGATTCTAATCCATTTCAATGCCATAAGCAAGTTATTATTTTGAACCTTTTAATATGATTTTTTGGGGAATTTCAGTTTTATTGGACAGTAGAGATCTACTGGAAACAGTGGAGAGGGAGGAGATGATATGCAGCAAAAGGCCGAGCCGGATGGTTGATGCTCCATGTGGAACGTGTTCTATCGGGTAAAGCACTTTGGTACCCAGTTATTTATGGTATTGAGTTTGAATTTAGCTTTTGGAATGTAATTTCCAACTGTGCATTGTAAAGACTGAAAAAACAGGCTCAGGTTAAAGCTTGTCCTCCTGTCTTCTCTTATTTCCTTATCTTTCTTTCAGGTGTAACATCTACCAATGGTTGTACATGACACCACCTCTTTGCTGTCCTACTAGTCAACCCTCCTGATCAGAGCGTTTCCTAAATAGTGGTAAGTTGTTTTACAGTTCAGTGTACGTTAATTTAGCAACTTAATGCCTTACTGCTGTTGAATAAACCCTATATATATATATATATATATATATATATATACACATCCATCAGCAATCAATAAAACAAATCGTACAACACAAAATAGAAGAAATCTGGACCTATTCTATTTATTTTTATACCACAGCATCTATTGGGACTGCTCATTGATGTCATCAAGAGCAATTGATGCGGCTTTCACACCAGCACTTTTCCCTTTCTAGCTCAGAGCGGGAGCTTTTCTGGTTCAGCTCCGGTTTTCCAAGGTATTAAGAAGGTCCACAGCAACGACAACATGAAACACCCTTTAATTTACTCAAACAACATGTCGGGAAACCCCCTCAAGGTGGCCCCATGCATAGCGTGCCATAAAATGCTGCTTCTTATTTTAAGTTTCGTTGCCTTGCTCCGCTCTGTGGGGGGGGGTTATCTGCTGGTGGACTACCTGAGAGATATACAGCAGGAGAACACACCGTCCACCGCGGAGAATAAACAGAAGGGCAACCATGACAACCATGCTCCGGGGTCTTCTTCGCTGCTTTTGATGTATTTTGTGGCGGCAGCAGCGCCACTTACAGGCCTGGCATATGTACTACAGCGTTTCCAGCGTTTCCAGCGTTTCCAGCGGTTTAGTGTGAACGGACACGTTAATGAATCGAATGCGTGTGAACGGAAGACTTTTTTTTGCGTTTGCGTATGCGTTTACTGTATGCGTCCTCGTGGGGCCGGGGTATAAGCCAAACTATATCCGGTCACAGAGATCTGCTATTTTAAAGTAAGGTCAACACATATCGACCCTAAATATAGTCTATATTAAGAACGAGAAAAGTCTTAACATATATATCGTTTTTTGGAAACATATGACAAATGTGTGAGGGTGATGACGTCAGAGCATCGTCCTATGTGCCGGGCTTAGCCCCGGACAGCCCCAGCCCAATTTAACCCCTGGGTATTTGTGAGGGAGCTCATATATGGCATTACCCCGCTGAAGCTCACCAAAGTTTAATATATTTCATAGTTCAAAGTTTTGTCAATTGTTTTGTTTATTGGTCAAATACTGGTTTCTAATGGTTTCTGAGGAGTTCTACTGGAATGAAAGAGCACAGAGTACAGAAGCAACAAAGCAGCATACTGCATTAAACCTGACCTTCACAGAGAGGTTGAAGTTCATGTGGAGAGGAGGCTTCAGTAGTCCGTCTGCACTCTGTTTAGTTGTGCTATCTTACAATCAATATAGTAAATGTGAGGTAAAGTGTGTCGCCAATGTAACCGGTTAGAACTCGAAGTTGCGATGAGGTCTTAAAATGTATGGAAAGGGTCTTAAAAGGTATTAAATTTGACTTCAGGATTCCTGCATATACCCTGCTTTTCTGCTCCCGCTCTATTCACACCGCCCAGAGCTGCCGCTGCTGCGTCATGACGTCACCGTTTACCTGCCTGCTTCATAAAATCCAAACCGCGCGGAAATCCCTCACATCGACAACAACAACAATGGCCGATTGTATTGAAGCGCTGTTCGCTTTGGTTATCCTCTTACGAAACGATATGGAAGGCATCGGACGACTTTACAAGGGACGACTTTACTTGGAACTTTACAAACATCACATGCGAAATGCAAGACTTCTTTGGCATCTACTTCAACGAAGAATCTGCCCCTGCCCCCGCCTCGACGTAAGAGAGACGTAAGCGACGCCGCCTCTTAGCTCCGAAGCTCTTGCCTCTAGACCGACAATTTTTTGGAGCTGGAAGTGAACCGGATTCCGGAGCTAAGAGGCGGCGCCTCTGCGGTGTGAACAGGAAAAAAACTGTACTTTTCAGGCTCCAGCTCCGAGCCGGAGCTGGGGCATGAGTTTACCTTTTGTAGTCGGCCTCTCAGAATGTTTGTCATTTCTTTGTCTCTTAACATTCCTATAATCATTTGTTTTTTTATTGTTGGTATTGTTTTGTTCTTTATTTTTATTGTGAGAATCACTTTGCAATTGTGTAAGTGCTATATAAATAGTTATACTAATATTATTGTTGTTACCATCATTAATAATGTCTTCTTTATTTATCGCTATGCCAGAAGAAAATTCAGAACACCTGGACAACAAACTGCAAAATATTTATAAAGCTAAACGGAACACCTGAGGAGGCCAAAGTACTGGTCATCAGAAACATGGAGGATCTGGATAAATACCAATAATCTTCATGTTCTGGACCACACATAAGGTAACAAGCACTTACACATATCCATGACTCACACTGAATGGAGGCAATCATCTTCAATAGGGAAAATATTAATATGTCTCGGATGATCAAGGAACAAGACCAACTGTTGCTAAAAACATTTGAATACACTGACTATAAAACAAAAGATCTGGATTATGAAATAGAATAGACCCAGACAATAATTTCTTCTCTTCTATCATCAACAACTGCTGTTATTACACTGATCAACAGTACAACCAGAGCATATCATCAGAGGGCAAGCTATCTATTATTCACTTCAACAGCAGAAGCATGTATGCAAACTTTAACCTCATCAAGGAATATTTAAATCAGTTTCAACAAACATTTAGCATCATTGCCATATCTGAAACTTGGATCACGGAGGACAAAGGCATAGACTTTGAGCTGGAGGGCTATGAACTCAGATACATAAATAGACAAAACAAGGGTGGAGGAGGAGTAGCCTTGTATGTGGACAATACTTTACAATTTAAGGTGATGAATTATATGTCAACAGTGATTGATAATGTATTGGAATGTATCACGATTGAAATCTGCAAAGAAAAAACGAAAAATGTAATCATCAGTTGTATATATAGAGCACCCGGCTCTAGTATTGAGATTTTCAAAGACTGGATAGAGGAAATATTCTCAAAGGTGATTCATAAAACATTTTTCATTTGTGGTGACTTCAATATTGACCTTCTAAATCCAAATAATCACAGCATGACAGAAGAATGTATCAACACAATGTACAGTATGAGTTTATATCCAAAAATTACTAGACCCAGCAGAATCACATCGCACTGTGCTACTCTCATAGACAATATATTCACAAATGACATAGAAAACAATACAGTAAGTGGACTCTTAATAAATGATATAAGTGGCCACCTACCAGTATTTGCAGTTTATGACAGAAACTACAGTAATAACATGCCAGACAATGCTATTCAATACAGACGAGTTAGATCAGAGGAAGCAATGAACGCTTTAAAAAATGCTTTACTGGCACAAAGATGGGATGATTTATACAAAGAAAACAATATTGACATATGATCAATTCCTGAGAATGTTTTTATCATTATATAATACATACTGCCCAATTGTCAAATACAGTAGAAAAATGAAATATGTAGAATATCCATGGATCACAAGGGGTTTACAAAATGCCTGTACAAAGAAAAATTAATTGTATAGAGATTTCATGCGAAATAAAACAAAAGAGACAGAGATTAGATATAAAAAATATAAAAATGAATACTATCGGAAAATACTAGACAAAACATTAAAGGAATATGGAGCATACTGAATAGTATTATAAAAAATGGGCCTAGAAAAACGAGTTATCCCACATACTTTATTGACAAGGATAAGGAAGAGGAAAATATGGATGTTGTATCCAACAGTTTCAATGATTTCTTTGTAAATGTTGGACCTGAATTAGCAGGCAAAATCCCTGATGGAGGAACATCTGAAAAAAAGCTGGAAAACGTTCTCAATGTTCCTCACAGCAGTGGATGAAAGGGAAGTAGTTGATATTGTAACGAAATGTAAAAACAAAAATCTACCGATTGTGATGACATTGACATGACTGTATTAAAAAAGGTTATAGATGTTATTTCAAAACCATTCACACACATATGTAACTTATCATTCCAAACTGGTGCATTTCCTAACAAAATGAAAATAGCAAAAGTCATACCTTTGTTCAAATCTGGGAACAAACATCACTTCACAAACTATAGACCTGTCTCACTTCTACCACAATTCTCAAAAACACAAACTTCTCACCGAAAGTCAATACGGATTCAGAGCCAATAGATCAACATCGATGGCTTTAATAGACTCACTTGAAGAAATTACTAGCTCAATTGACCAAAAGAAACATGCCATTGGAATATTCATTGACCTAAAAAACCTAAAAAGCATTTGACAGAATTAATCATGACATATTAATAAAGAAACTGGAACGTTATGGAATCAGGGGTGTAGTTTTTGAATGGGTAAGGAGTTATTTAACCAACAGGCAACAGTTTGTGAAGCTGGGAGAGTGTTGTTCTTCATATTTGGACATTACATGTGGTGTCCCCCAGGGGTCAGTATTGGGGCCGAAATTATTTATTATGAATATTAATGAAATATGCAATGTATCGACAGTACTCAAGTTTGTTTTGTTTGCTGATGACACTAATATATTTTGTTCTGGGGACAATGTACAGCTACTATTGGAAGAGATCACAGCTGAAATATGCAAACTAAAGTTATGGCTAAACAGTAATAAGTTATCATTAAACTTGAATAAAACAACATTAATCATATTTGGAAATAGCAATACACTAGCATCCATTAAGATAGATGGGATTTTCATTGAGGGAGTTAAAGAACATAAATTCCTTGGAATCACAATTGATGAGAAACTGAGATGGAAACCACACATAAAACATATTCATTCCAAAGTCTCAAGAAGTATTGCAATATTAAACAAGGCAAAACAGATTCTTGATCAAAATTCCTTCTACATTCTTTACTGTTCATTGGTGTTACCTTATTTAAGTTACTGTGTAGAGGTTTGGGGCAGTAATTATAAAACTACAACACAATCCCTATTTATTCTACAAAAAAGAGCAATAAGACTTATTAAAATGTCAGCTATAGGGATCATACAAACCCATTATTCTTAGAGCTAAAATGATTAAAACTGTCAGATCTTGTTGAATTCCAAATTGCACAAATCATGTTTAAGGCAAAAAAAACGTTCAATTACCTGAAGTTTGCTATAGAGCATTTAGATGATCCAGTAAACACTCAACTAGACGTGTTTGGAGGAGAAAGAATGCTGAGTTGCATCCAAAGAACACCATACCTACTGGGAACATGGAGGTGGAACATCATGCTTTGGGGCTGTTTCTGTGCAAAGGGACCAGGACGACTGATCCGTGTAAAGGAAAGAATGAATGGGGCCATGTATCGTGAGATTTTGAGTGACAACCTCCTTCCATCAGCAAGGGCATTGAAGATGAAACGTGGCTGGGTCTTTCAGCATGACAATGATCCCAAACACACCGCCCCGGGCAACGAAGGAGTGGCTTCGTAAGAAGCATTTCAAGGTCCTGGAGTGGCCTAGCCAGTCTCCAGATCTCAACCCCATAGAAAATCTTTGGAGGGAGTTGAAAGTCCATGTTGCCCAGCGACAGCCCCAAAACTTCACTGCTCTAGAGGAGATCTGCATGGAGGAATGGGCCAAAATACCAGCAACAGTGTGTGAAAACCTTGTGAAGACTTACAGAAAACGTTTGACCTCTGTCATTGCCAACAAAGGGTATATAACAAAGTATTGAGATGAACTTTTGTTATTGACCAAATACTTATTTTGCAAATAAATTCTTTAAAAAATCAGACAATGTGATTTCCTGGATTTTTTTGCTCATTTTGTCTCTCATAGTTGAGGTATACCTAGGATGAAAATTACAGGCCTCTCTCTTCTTTTTAAGTGGGAGAACTTGCACAATTGGTGGCTGACTAAATACTTTTTTGCCCCACTGTATGTCTTCCATTTTCTAATAATTGCTCCCACAGTTGATTTCTTCACACCAAGCTGCTTACCTATTGCAGATTCAGTCTTCCCAGCCTGGTTCAGGTCTACAAATGTGTTTCTGGTGTCCTTTGACAGCTCTTTGGTCTTGGCCATAGTGGAGTTTGGAGTGTGACTGTTTGAGGTTGTGGACAGGTGTCTTCTTATACTGATAACGAGTTTAAACAGGTGCCATTAATATAGTTAACAAGTGGAGGACAGTGGAGGCTCTTAAAGAAGAAGTTACAGGTCTGTGTGAGCCAGAAATCTTGTTTGTTTGTAGGTGACCAAATACTTATTTTACCGAGGAATTACCAATTAATTCTGGATTCTTTCCCCCCATTCTGTCTCTCATAGTTGAAGTGTACCTAGGATGAAAATTACAGGCCTCTCTCATCTTTTTAAGTGGGAGAACTTGCACAATTGGTGGCTGACTAAATACTTTTTTCCCCCACTGTATATATAAATTAGGGCTGTCAAGTTAACACGTTAATAACGCGTTAACGCAAAAAAAGATTAACGCCACTAATTATTTTAACGCGATTAACGCATGTGTATTTTTTTTCCTCGGCCGCCCCGTAGTTTCACAGCGCATCGAGTTTAAAATACATTCTACAAGCTGATGCTGACAGCCCCGCTCCTGCCGCCCGCTTGGACCACACTTCCACGCTCACCGGCAGGCACCGACTGGCTATTGGGAGGACCGGGAGGGTGTGTGTATGTGTGGCCCGAGCGACCGAGAGAGAGACTTTACGTGCATTGTTGTTGTTAGCATCTGGTGCTAGCTAGCTGCGTTAACGGATATAAGGAGCTGTTTAAATGAAAACAGAGGAGCGACATTTCGCCACAACTGCGCCGAGCACTTGACTTTATGCAGGAAGCCAGACAGCGGGACATTGTACGAAAAGTCAGCACACTCAGCACGGATAGTGTGCGCAGCATGATTGCAGCATCCAGGCAGCTCCCGTTCGAGCATATGCTTTGAGTTGCACATAGCTCCAACGATCACACACACACACACACACACACACACACACACACACACCAATTTGTATTGTATTATTGTATGAGAGAGGTTCCAGGTTGAATTGAGGCGAATATTTGTAATGTTCAGAGGATGTTGTGTTTAATATTCATGAGTATATTTGTCATTGTTCAAATGATAATAAACATTTGCATAAAGCATATTTGTCTACTCATATGTTGATAAGAGTATTAAAAACTTGAAAAATATTCCTCTAAGGTACATTTAAAAGAGATCAAAAACGTGCGATTAATCGCGATTAACTATGGACAATCATGCGATTAATCGCGATTAAATATTTTAATCGACTGACAGCCCTAATATAAATATATAGAGACCATTCTCCTAACTTGCCTGTATATATTATATGAATGATTATATAAATTATTGAAGGTTAAAGTATACATTGATATTGTATGTTAACATATATTAAAAATTAAAAATTAAAAAAAAGGGAGAAGGGGTCGGATTAAATAAGTGTAAACTTCTTCCGACCCCTTTTCGGATGTGTAATTAGCTAAAGTTTTGTTGTTTATTGATATCAGACAATGATACTACAGATTATTCAATTATTAATTAAATATTCGTTTTGTTATTGCATTCATTTGTATAGTACTGTATCATGTCTGTATCATCTTTTGTTTCATTTATATTTTCTTTGGTTTTACACGCTCGAAAAAAATAAATAAAATAAACTAAACTAAGCTGCAGAAAGGATCATGCCAGCCCAGCCCACATCAAACACCTGATCAAGAACTTGTGAATCTTCAGGCAGAAAAGACGAAAGCACCTGTTCAAAGTTCCAGTTCCCTGTACATCGAACCATGCCTGTCCTCTGTTCCACATGTCTTCAGTCCGTTCTGGACCCCATGACTCGGGACACTAGTTCTACCAAGGCTCATTAGAGGTAAGCAGTGGCAGGAGAGTGGAGTTATCTTTGTATTTAGGCTGCAAGTCGACAAGAATAGATTACAAATCGCTTAAAAAAAATTTCAGACAAGAGGCACCATGTGTTACGCAGGCGCTGATATACACTGAACAACTCTATTGATATTGCAACCCGTTTGTAAAAGCCAAATATAAACGCAACACTTTTGTTTTTGCTCCTATTTTTCATGAGATGAACTCAAAGATCTAAAACATTTTCTATATACACAAAATAACCATTTCTCTCAAATATTGAAACACACGTTTCAGAGTGGCCTTTTATTGTGGCCAGCCTAAGTAATAATCATGCTGTCTAATCAGCATCTTGATATGCCACACCTGTGAGGTGGGATGGATTATCTCGGCAAAGGAGAAGTGCTCACTATCACAGATTTTTTCAGATTTGTGAACAATATTTGAGAGAAATGGTTATTTTGTGTATATAGAAAATGTTTTAGATCTTTGAGTTCATCTCATGAAAAATGGGAGCAAAAACAAAAGTGTTGCATTTATATTTTTGTTCAGTGTAGGTTATATAATATGTGGTTGAATTTAAAATTAAATTATTTCCGGTGCAGAGACAAACACTCAAGGTGGATCTATAAAGTACATACCGGTGTTAATAAAATATAGCGTGTATCCCTCAATGTATCGACAATAAGAATGACAATACATACTTCCTGGTGTAAAGTAATATATTTATCATACTGTAGATCATACACATCCACTGGAGGTAGATTTTGAAAGTAAAATATACACTTCTCACTAGAAATGTAATCATAAAGCATTATTATGGCCAAACTATCCTACAATTTAGGATTTTCCACTGAAAAAAGTGTTGGATTCAAGATTCAAAGGTTTTATCATCATATGCTCAGCAGCTACAGTGTAGAAATGTCAATGAAATTCTTCTGACCTGAGCTCCTCCAACAATGCAACATATATAATAAAATACAAAATAAAAAGTAGTGCGAAAGTTTATATACATGTAATATAATAGAATATGATATTTACAAGAACAGAATATGAAATTAAATAATGTAAATTAAGAAAAAAATTAAATACGGTGTATTGCGTGGATAATAGACCTAATCACAGTGAATGTTCAAAACTACATTTGATACATTTTTCTTTTTCACCTCACAGCGCACAGCGCACATATTTAAGTAATCATAACACAAAGCTAAAAGTTAATCTGTTTTTCCTTTCTCTTTTCAAGAGTGCTTCAGAGGATGGCTGAACTCACAAAACGTGGAGAAGACCGAGAGGGAGAAGTTACTCAATTTCACAAAAAATACAGGACCTTGTGAAAAATGGAAAGAAAAAATTGAAGGAAACTGCTTAAAAATATGAAGTAATGGGTGTTTTGAAAATGTTTTTAAATTTGTGTTAATGTTCATTGTGTGTTATAAATTATTTTCCTGCTTCTAATCATTTGATGTATGAGTATTTATTTCCAGACATTCTATACATTCTGGTACCTTTCTGGTAGGTGCTCTGATCTGAAATGATAGATGTTCATTGAGCTACTGCAATTGGGTGAGAGTGTTTCATCATCATATATGATCAGCTTAACCATCAAGTAACCCCAGTTAAAGTTCTACTCAAGATCATACCAGTCTGACCAGCAAATGGTGACCAGCTAGAACACTGTGACCACCAACTTTTACCAGCTATCCCGAGCAGCTAATGGTGACCAGCTAGACCACTGTGACCAAACCAGCTATCCTGACCAGCTAGACCACTGTGACCACCAGCTTTTACCAGCTAAACCAGCTATCCCAACCAGCTAATGGTGACCAGCTAGACCACTGTGACCAAACCAGCTATCCTCGGCCAGCGTTTACTGAGGGGACGCTGGCGTGTTTTTCGGCTTCTGCGTCATCCCCGCTACATACACCGGGCATCCAGATGCAAGTTTTTCTACTCCGAAACTCTTATCCCCGCAGTTGATTCTGCACAACAAACAACGTCATCCGACCAAAACCTCCCGTTCGCTCTATCTACCTGAGGTCCCTGGCCTGTGCTGACAGTGTGCTGGTTCTCCCTCCCTGTTCCCCCCAGCAGCTATGAACAACTATGACATTTACGCTGCAGAATACCCGCTCCCTCAACAACAAAGCACTACTCATCCACGACATTATTACTGACAGAAGCATTGACATCCTATGCTTAACAGAGACATGGCAAAATCAGCAGGACTTTGTGACACTCAATCAAGCTACACCCCCAGGCTATTTGTACATCCAGAAGCCCCGCTCCCTGGGTCGTGGCAGTGGATTGGCTGTTATCCACCTAGCTGGCATCCTGGTTAAAGAACTCCCAGTACCTACTACCACCTAATTTGAGTGTGTTGTCTTCAAACTGGCTGGGTCTGCTCCGCTCCAGGTTGCCCTCATTTACCGCCCACCTAAAGCTTCCACTACCTTCCTGTCTGAGCTGTCTGAGTTACTCACCTCTCTCTGCTCCATGTCTCCATCAACTCTCCTGCTCGGTGATTTTAACATCCACGTGGACTCCAGTAACTGCACATTCGCTGCTGAATTCCTCTCACTTTTGGACTGCTTCAGCATCAAGCAACATGTCAAGGGCCCCACCCACATCAAAGGCCACACGCTGGATCTGGTGTGCTCTACCGGCTCTCCGCCCCCCGACCTACAGCGCCTCGACCTGGCTGTATCTGACCATCACGCCATCCTCTTCACTATTCCGGTCTCCCTGCCCAGGCAGCATCCTAAACGCACCATTATGTTTAGGAACATCAAGACTGTGAGTGCACCGGCAAGCGCTGCGCCTCTCCCACTCCAACCTCTCCTCCTTCTCCCCTGTGGATGCTCTCCAAGTGGCCAAACTGGTCAGCTCGGCCAAGACCTCCACTTACTCCCTGGACCCCATGCCCACAGCCCTGGTCAAGGACTGCCTACCCACCCTCTGTCCCTACATGGTGGTCATCATCAACGCATCTCTGTCTCCTGGTATAGTCCCCACCAGCTTCAAAATGGCCTCAGTCACCCCCATACTCAAAATCCTGGCCTGGACCCCGACGACCTCTAGAACCACCGGCCGATCTCCAACCTTCCCTTCCTCAGCAAAACTCTGGAAAGAGTGGTCGCCTACCAACTCCATCTGTACATGTCCAACCATGAGCTCTATGAGCCCTTCCAATCCGGCTTCAGACAGCAACACAGCACTGAGACCGCCCTCATCAAAATCACCAAAGATCTCCTCATTGCTGCTGACTCTGGCCGCCTCAGCATCCTCATCCTCCTGGACCTCTTTGCAGCGTTTGACACGATCTCTCACAACATCCTCCTCACCCGCCTCTCAGACCTCCTAGGTATCACTGGCACAGCGCTGTCCTGGTTGACATCCTACCTCCACAACAGGAAACAGTTTGTCTCCATCAGCCCCAGTCCACCACGGTGTACCCCAGGGCTCTGTGCTTGGCCCCCTCCTGTTCACCATTTACATGCTCCCCCTCGGCCAGATCATCCGACATCATGGACTCAATTTCCACTGCTACGCTGATGATACCCAACTGTATCTCAGCACCACTCCATCCTCCCAGCTCCCCCATCAGTCTCTCATCAACTGCCTGCATGACATCAAAATATGGATGTCTTCCAACTATCTTAAGCTGAACAGCAATAAAAGAGAGCTCATGGTTGTGGCACCCAAGGCCCTGTTCCAGAAGGTTGGTGACTTCGTCCTCGAGGTCGACGGCTGCGCCATCTCCCCATCTCCTGAAGCCCGCAACCTGGGTGTCATCCTCGACTCCACCCTTTCCTTCCATTCCCACGTCAAATCTGTGACCAAATCGGCCTTTTACCACCTAAGGAGCATTGCCAGACTCCGACCGCCACTCTCGGAGTCGGTTGCCGAAACCCTAGTGCATGCGTTTGTCACCACCCGCTTGGACTAATGCAATGGTGTCCTGTTCGGGGTTCCCAACAAAACCCCGGACAGGCTCCAGTATGTCAAAACTGTGCTGCTAGGGTACTCACACACACAAAGCCGTGGCAGCACATCACTCCCACCCTCATCCACCTACACTGGTTTCCGGTCAAGTCCCGCATATCCTACAAAGTCCTCCTCCTTACCTACATGTCCCTCCATGCCCTTGCCCACCAGTACCTATCGGACATCCTTCACCCACATGCCCCACCCTGGAACCTGTGGCCCTCAGACTCTGGCCTGCTTACCACCCCCCGCACCAAACTGCGAACCTTCGGGGACAGAGCCTTCAGTGTGGCAGCCCCCACCCTCTGGAACGCTCTCCCTGCGGAGATTCGCAACATCCCCACACTCGACGCCTTCAGAAGGGCCCTCAAGTCTCATCTGTTTGCCAAGACTTTTGTTTTGTTATGTTTATTTTTGCCCTATTACTTGTAAAGCGACCTTGGGTCCCTTGAAAGGCGCTATATAAATCCAAGCTATTATTATTATCCTGACCAGCTAAAGTGTCCAAAACCCCTCTTAACCAGCCAACTAATCCAGCCTAATATTTTTGACTGTAAGCCAGCCTGACCAGCCTTGTTGGTCTAAGCTGTTTTTTTCAGCAGGGCTCGCTCTCAAGTCTGCGGGCGTCTTTGTCCCGCGAGATTTCAACGTCTCATGTAGGCGAGCCTCCAGAGCAAGTCGGACAAAATTAGTAACCAACCATCATGCAACGTACTAGCAAGACCAGTGGCGGTTCTAGACCAATTTGACTGGGGGGGCCAGGCTGGGGCCAGTTATGTTCTGAGGGGGGCACAATAAATGCAGGACGAAAAAGACAAAGACAGCATGAAGTAATTGCGCATACACCTAAGAAAACAATGCAATACAGTTATTGGTATTTGTTTCATTACACATTATTATATGCTTACCTTTGTGTGCTGTTTGGGTCTGTGGGACCCGTTTTAAGTGTTTACTAAAAGAAAATGTATGCAATTTCATTATTTTAACCTGCTTTATTTGGGGGTGGACCTCACATCCTAGGGGGGTGCACCCCAGGGAAGATTTTTTTTTTTTAATGTTGAAGTTAAATGCATCAATCTGGTACACTGAGCACAAAATGAATTTATGGATACAGCTCTCAACACTAATATGAAAGGGAGCTGTATACTTTTCAATAATCCAAACATCTTTAGAATATGATCACAACCAATAACAAATCATTTAAACTAGTTTATTCTTATTGTAAAGTCAAACAGAGCCTAAGGCTTTAATAAACCTAAAATAAAAAACAGACGACAAGTGGTCAAATATTAATAGATATGGATACATAGAATAACAAAATATCTTAACTTTATTCAGAATTTAAATCATAAACACCACAAATATGTTTCATTTAAAGACAAACCACCAATTAATAGGATAGACAACAGGTGTAATGATCGCAGGCAGTCCTGCCTCCTCTGGCAAGCTGGGTGTAATCACCCTAATTACAGAGCCCAGTGTCCTCAATCCTCAAGGAGGGTTTAAATAGTAGCTGTGTGCGATCCTAGTAGACGGAAGCGTGTAGACGGGAGGCACTTCTACCGAGTCAGGACAGGCAGCCGGTAAGATCATATCCATCATGCTGTGAGAGCTCCGCAGAGCCGCTGGTGAATGTTCTGTTGAATTGTTTGCGTGTATGCACGTGTCTTGTTAGAGCGCGAGCGGCGCTGCGCAGCATTGTTTGTGTGGTTTCAATGTGCTGAGTTAATTGTGCCGCACACCAAGAGCTTAGACGCGCTGTTTATTTATCTTAGAAAGAAGCTTTCTTGTTTAGAAATAAGTAACGTCTTATAAAGAATCCATTTGATTTAGAAGCGTTAATAGTAAAGTCTTATTTTATTCATTGAATACCTCTATTAAAAGGAGGAAATAATAGTTTCTAGTTTAAAAATAATTTAACTTGATTCGTCAACATTTCCAGACAACCGCTGAAGAAGCTGAGTTAACGAGTCACCAAAAAGACGACCTACAAGAAACTGCAGAGGAGAGCACGCGGAAGCTTGAGGAGTTGAAGAGTCTTATTCAAGAAGCTCTGTGGACTAACTTTGGAGAACATGATGTCAGTAGCGCTTCATGCGGCGGAGGCTGAAGGTGAACGTGCTGCTGCGGCAGAGCCTGGTGGTAATCTGGAGGCCTATGACTTCACACTCAACCATCTGAAAGAGCTTATGAGGACTGCAAAAGAAGTGCGCAGGGGATCCCTCCAGAAATGCGGGAGGACCTGCAAAGCCAGCTACGGGGGTTTGAATTCCATTTCCCAAGATTGTTCTCCAGAAAGGCAGACTTCATTCAGGCAAAAATGAAGGAGGACACTGAAGGAATGCAAATGGCTACTTCAGCCAGATATCCTGTGGCATCCATTAAATTAAAGCCAACAGCACTTCCCAAGTTCAGTGGCAACAGATGCAAATTCCACAGATGGAGGATGGATTGGGAGGCACTTCAGAAGCAAGGTGAGCCTACTGGATCAAGAGAGGTGAAAAAGATCTAACTGCTGGACAGTCTTGAAGACAGAATGACAAGAGATCTTCGCCTCACTGCCTACAACACTGCAGATGATATATTCCGTGTCCTAGAGAACCGCTATGGGAATCACACATCCATCGCCATCGAAATAGTGGAGGAGTTACAGAAGATGACAGCTGTCAGAGGATATCAGCCACGTAAAATTGTGGAATTGATCCAAACTGTTGAAAAAGCTCTTCAAGATTTGAGTGACCTTGGAGACACAGGTGCTATAAAAAAATCCACTAGTAACCAAATCCATTGAGAGTAAACTCCCAGATACCCTCCAGAAAGAATGGCTTGTCTCTGCCACTGAGAGAAAACGTTCTGGTCCGACACAGAATCGCTTTGACTATCTCCTGACTTTCCTTAAAGGTGACCTATCATGCTATATTTAAATGATATAGTGTATGACCATACCTATATAAGGTATATTTATACATTTTATTTTTCAAAATATCAAACAGATCATTTTTTAGCCATGCCTCGTTTCGCTCATTTTCGCTTTATTCCAAACCTGCCTATGAAAATTCTGAGCAGCAGCTGACCACGCCCCCAGCAGAAGAGCCGGCGAGAGTCACGTTACCATGCTTGCTGTGATTACGAGTGTGGAATACACATGTCATCTCAGAGCAATGCATGTGTTCAAGCATATTATCAATTTGATCCAGAAACTGAAGCAGCGGAGGTTTTGGTGGAGGTGCAAACATCTCGGTTGCAGCCGGACGTTTCTGAATGGTTAGTTGACAAGCTGTTGTCCCTATTTATTTTTACTCTGTTACGATGCTTGCTACTTATTCCATTCATAGTTTGGCTAATTAGCAAGAATGCAATGTGTACAGTTTGTAACTTAGAGTTTGTAACGCAAACACAGCGATACATATATATATTTATAAAGGGAGACATTCATATTTTCAGCATATATACAATGGCCTCATTGCGTTTAATAGTTTACAGTCCTTTTCTTCCAACATCGTGCAACAACCGTTGGAAAGTTCAATAACTTAGGGTGATAAAAAGTATAACTCCAACACCTCAGTTGTCAGCATTATGTGTTTCATGTGTTTTTAAAAGCTCAGTTATTGACTTCTTTCTAAAGGGGTACATGTGCAACTTGCGCCACGATGCCTTCTGAACCGGAGCATGTGCTGCATGGAGATACCACACGTAACATTAGCTTCACTAAGTTGTCTGTTTAGAGAATACATTTTTCACATGTCATTCAATATATGTTTATCACACTAGGTGTAAAGACGGATGCAGGAACATGAGGACTCTGTAACCTGTGTGGTGGACCATCCTGGATTTGGTTTTGACTGAAATTGTAAAACGAATGCTAATATTGTTCATGGAAATAAATACTGGTGTATATGGCTTTATGCAATCTTTCATTCTGTCATTGTACATGTACTATTATATACTACACAGCAATGGCAAAACACACCCATGTGTACGACAACAAGTCCACACACAACCTTATGCTTTTGAAATCAGAATATTCTTTACCCATCCAAACATGAATAATCACGACACATTTGATATCAACTCGGAACTTTATTGTCAAAATCAACGGTTATTTGAATCAGGATCAGAGTGGTGATTCCAGCCTGCGTTGTCCTCTGATCCGTGAAATGTCTATGTTGGGTTCAGACAGCAGCCAAATTGAACCGTGTAGCATACCCGGCGATGACCTCCTCCCTGTCAGGTTGCTCATAATGGTGCAGGGTCCACAAAGACTTGGTCGAAGATGAGGTCCATCTATTTGGCCACGTAGCCTGTGCAATGTTAAAAAAAGCACAACAAAAAAAGTGGTTTAGATTAGTATGCATGTCGTCAACAACATACCAGGGCTTTAGCTCCGTTTTACTCGTGGTGTGTGTCCCCTCGCATACATACATACAGTGTTGTATCCTAACACACCCCCATTTATATTCATGTGCGCAAACAAGTAAACATACTGCAAAAGCTTTTCCATATAACGCTGCAAAAAACGGCATGTCTCATTAGCTTAGCGTAGCTTAGCTTACAGATCGATGATATATGATCGTTCTTACAGACTACAATCACAAAAGCTTTTACATAACGCTGGAAAAAACGGCACTTACCTCCAGAAGATTACGTTTGTTATTATAACTTACTCAATATGATTTTTTAGAGGATACAAAATACTAATACATAGGAGAATAAATACTTGTGTTATCGGCTAGGCTAGGCGTGGCTTTACAGCCTTCACACAGATCGCCATTACGGCAGTCTGAACATGTTCGCAAATGCCTGATAATTAAAATAAAAGACAAAGCAAAGACTGCGGAGCGTACAAAATAAAATGTTACAAGAACATATAAACACCTAACCGATTACTAGTTGGGGTTGAGGCGACATTGATACGGCGAAGCTACATGCTACATGCTACATACTACAAGCTAGAGATAGCTTTATCAGGAAAAACACCGCTAAATAAAAACTTACAGCTTCAGAATTGGATGTGTCCTCACTGGCCTGGTCCCGGATGGTTGGTATTGATCCCGGGTGTAGCATTAGTTTTGAGGCATATCCGTGTTGGACTTGAGAGAAGTTCATAAACATGTCCGTGGTAAAATGTTTGGAACACACACACAGAAATCTGCCGGGGTCTTCTGGCACATGTCCTTTGAAAATTAAGTCTAGCCACAGATTATTCTCTTTTTGCACTGATGGCATTGCATGCAGTCCCCTGTTCCGAGTCTTGCAGCCAACAACAGCACAACGTTTAACTGGCTTAGACATCCGAGCAAGAGCAGGCAGAAACACAGATGTGACTGGGGTTGATTTAGCCTGCCGATAGCCTATATGCGAATGAGAGGTTTGGCAATGCACGTGGCCGTGGCTCATTCCCCTGATAGGTGGAGAGTTGACCAATAAGCGGAGTACGTCTTTGTGACGTAGAAAAGTGTCGGAATGTGGATCCATTTTTTTCAGATCCGTTGCAGCCCCTTTTTTAGAGATTTGGCGAAGGAGGAAAATAGAGAGGGTTGTGTTTTCTGACACTTGGCGAGTTCCCTGGAACACCGGGGACACATAATCATGTATAAAAGACGTACAAAGGTGCATTTTGCATGATAGGTGCCCTTTAAAGAGAAAGAGAGCATATATGAGCAGCTCGAGCAACTGAGGGAAGAGGAACCATGCAGAATGGAGGCTAAGGCTGATCCAAGGCATGCCAGGACCAAGTCTACCAAAATGACCGACGACCAGGCAGGGCGTGTAATCTGTGGAGACGAGAAACACAGGAGAAAGCTCTACTTCTGCAGAAAGTTTAGAGCGCTGGAGCTAACAGAAGAAGAGTGCAGTGAGGAAGCTGGGAGCATGCAGGAGATGTCTTGAGGTCCATGATGGAAGCTCATACTGCAAACCTGGCTTTCTGTGTAAGAATCAAGACTGCAGGAATGAGCATGTTCCCGACCATCACTTCTACCTATGTCCCAACACCAAGGCCAGGAGAAGCCAAGCAAGTGAGAATAAAAGCGGACCAGGTTCAGGGGGAAATAAAGACGGGAGGAGATGTACCAAGAAGATCTCCTCAACAAGCTACCTCCAGAATTGGCGACAGTGTCGGGATGTGTTCTCAAATGCTGCGTCAAGAACCCTCAGCAATAGAAAAGACAAGTTGTGCCAACTTGGGCAAGCACACAGGCAAACTTGAGCGCACACAGGGTGGAGAGGTGGAGTAAGGTTGAGCGATGGAGAGAGAGATTGAGCGTGTGCAGTGGTCTGCTTGCGCACAGAGCAGGAGTTTGTGAGAGAGCCGGCTTGAGAGTCAATTTCTCTTCAAAATATAATTGATTGCCAGCCTCCCTTGTCCCTGGCTGGCTTGCTAGCTCGTTGGTAACGTAACTGATGTCTTCTAATGTGCCTGCATCTGGCGCTGAGTTGCCATATTCCTTTCATGAACCACTTCCTGATATCCATTGTTGCAGATAAATATAAATGATAATAGCCAAACTAACCTAGCAAGAGTAAACTGACAGGCTGCTGTGCCACATCTCACTCAAAAACCCACACGACTCAACCCAGCGAAAACCAGTCTCGCGCGCAGCCTTTCATTCAGAATTTCATAGCAAAATAAAAAAAATGATATTAAACTAATCTTTCAACATAGTTTAAAATAAATATTAGGACAAAGCCCTACAAATAACAACAATAAACATAATCAGTGGAGGCTCCAGAGTGTTTTTGTTGGGTAATCTATGGTAGGGCTAACCCATAGTGGTGGGGCTCAAGTCAGTATTTGCAATGCAATTACATACACGGTCCCCTTGACAGTGAAACGCCACGCGTGAGGTTTAGATTATTTCCCTGTCTCAATCCAAATTGAACTGTATGAAATAAAAAGGCACATTTGTCTTGTAGTAAATAAAAAGGGCGACCTGGAGCCAATCCTGCAATTTCCCCACAGGTGAAAGAGTTGACATGCTGAAAACCCAACCCCTGCAGGGGGGTCTGGGGGGGATTCTCCCCCAGGAGATTTTTTAAAATACAAACATCAAATACACATTCTGGTACTCTCTTGAGAAGAAAAATAAATAAATCTATTACTCCACGACATATTTAAAAAAAATGAATGGTATTTTTGTTCTGAAAGCTGAACCTGCTGCTCCTCACAGAGAGAAGAGGCTGTGTGAATGACTTTACATTGTGGATAAGGGTGGATAGCCCCCATTGTCCTGTGTGTCAAAATGAAAGACAGCCCACACACCTATCAATCATCAAACCGTGGGGTCTTATTTCATTACGTGTTGATTTCTATCAACATGTAATGTTGTATCGATGTATATAGAGATGTACTACAGCAAAAGTATTCTCCGTCGGGACTTCCTGCAACAACACCACGCCGTTATCGTGATTCTGATTGGCCAGAAGACATTATCAAAGATGTTCTATTGAGAAGATGATCACTATGTGACAAATGTTTTCAAACCGTTTCTAGTCTTCGGTATTTACTGCTGTCTGTGCAATTTACTCCGCGAGTTGGCGGACTTTATTTAGCTTACTTTATTTAGCCTACCCCAGTATACCCTGGTGCCGCCATTGAACATAATAATAATAAAACAATTAAAATGTTGTATTCAGCCCTGATTAAAACAGCGGGCCCAAATCCTGGATGGGCGGGCCCGGCCCCATGGGTCCCGCCCATGACGCCGGGTCTGCTTCCATCCCTTTTTTCTGTTTAATCTGATTACTAACAACTTCTAATAATTTGAATTCTGATTCTTTGATTTTTTTTTTTACATCTGGGTGTTGAGAGATGTATCCATATCTCTTAATGTTGCTCTCAAAGTGCACAAGATTCATGCTTTTAACTTCAATATTTAAAAAAAATTCTTCCTGGGGGACCCCAGAGGAGGTGAGTTCACCCCAAAATAGCACTATCTCTGCTTATGTAACTCCGGTGTAGTGTCCCCTCGGCAACAGATCACTCAGAGCTGGTGATTACTTGCCTGCATTTCAATGGACAGCATATAAAAAGAACACGTAAGCTGCATTGCTTAAGAGATCCTCTCATGCTATCTCTTTTACAAAATAAGTGTCCAGTCAACAACAAAACATCAGTGATCGTACAATATAGTGGTAGTATATTTTTCACAAGCAATGTGAAACATTAAACTGGTGTACAAAACTCACATACCTGCGTTGATCTCCTGGAGTGTCTCTACTCTTTCTTCTCCACATCTCTTGTCCACCATCAGAAATGGCAAACATTTCAGAAACAGCTAGAGGTAGGGGACAAACAACTTGTTCGCTGGGCATGACAAAAACCTCCCTGCTTTGATCAAGACTTTAGGGAGCCTTTCAGCCCCTCTAGCAAAGGGGCTGGAAAGCAAGCTTTGAAAATTCAGTACCATCTACATGCTTGTCATGTTCCAGACACTGCTCTCAACCACTGCCTGCACAAATACCTGCAGAAAGAAACCATTGACTTGGTGCAGGCAGATTACAAAACAGCAGTTGAGAACACACTGAAAAGTTACCGAAGTAACGAGAAAGCACATGAGGTCTATGACAAGACCAAGGCCCTGTGCAATGCTCTTGATATTCCCGAAACTGTGACACAGAGGAAGAAGCGTAGAAACATGGAAGACTTTGTAGTCAAGGCATCATGTGGAGCAATGTGAAACATTAAACATAACTAAACTGGTGTACAAAACTCACATACCTGCATTTCAATGGACAGCATAAAAGGACACGTGAGCTGGGTTCTGTTGCTCAGATTAGCTATTGATGATCACGTTGATAAATCATATAAAACAAATAGCCAATCACACAAAAGCATGTTGCTGTGACTGTGAGCATTAAACAACAATTAACTAAACAAACACAACAGTACGTTATTGTCCTTATAAAATAAAAACATACATTTTGTCCACCGAGATAATACAGGCACCTTACCCTCAAGAGATCCTCACGTGCTATGAGAATCTCCCACAATCCTTTGCTGTAACAAAGCTAATGCAGGCACACGTTTGTAACACCAGATGGCACAATTGTGTATGTGCTGTGGGGAGTCTTGCAGTAGAAAATTCGACTGTAGCGCCACCACTGTGGGCTAAGCCCCGAATGTTTCCAGGTCCAGGTGACGCCCCTGGATATAAGCACTGATATATCATGAATTATGCAGAGCTAAAAAAAAGTGCTATGTTGATTTGCAAATTGTGTGAAAAGCTGAAAACGTGTTTAGGAGATTTGAGCCGATATTTTGCTCTTTGAGTGTCAGTTAAAATAATTGTGCTTTATGTATAATTTTAGTGTGTTAGCAATCGAGAAAAACTAACTTTATTCAGAATTTAAATCATAAACAATACTAATATGTTTAATTTAAAGACAAACCACCAATTAATAGGATAGACAACAGGTGTAATGATCTCAGGCAGTCCTGCCTCCTCTGGAAAGCTGGGTGTAATCATTTAAATAGTAGCTGTGTGCGATCCTAGTAGACGGAAGGCACTTCTACCGAGTCAGGACAGGCAGCCGGTAAGATCATATCTATCATGCTGTGAGAGCTCCGCAGAGCCGCTGGTGAATGTTCTGTTGAATTGTTTGCGTGTATGCACGTGTCTTGTTAGAGCGCAAGCGGCGCTGCGCAGCATTGTTTGTGTGATTTCAATGTGCTGCGTTAATTGTGCGGCACACCAAGAGCTTAGACGCGCTGTTTATTTATCTTAGAAAGAAGCTTTCTTGTTTAGAAATAAGTCATGTCTTATAAAGAATCCATTTGATTTAGAAGCGTTAATAGTAAAGTCTTATTTTATTCATTGAATACATCTAAAGGGAATAATAGTTTCTAGTTATTTAACTTGTCAACATTTCCAGAAAAGTCAAGTTAAAAGAATCCGCTTTATTTACAAGGTTACAAATTCTAAAATATTCCCAAAGGCGTTTCACCTGCATAAAGTGAACTTGCCAATCAAAATAAAAAGTATTGAAAAGAAGCCGTGTCACTGGAGTGAAACCCTGTTCCCGAAGTCCGGTAGACGCCTCATCCCTTTCAAGTGGGGAATACACACAAACCCAGGAAACTTGACCCTTATGTCTACACTGCTTTAAATTGCTCAATTTAAATAAACGTAAAGGTACAGAAAGACGACTCACAGAAGTGTGAGAATTGGATGTTATGAGATTCAAATCGAAGATTTTAAGTCATATTTTCCATGTTAAATATAAAGAAACATTGCTATGTATGTTTTTTACTGCAGTGCAAGCTTTTTTATCCCGTCACTATATTTCACTGCTGCTTGTCAGTAGGTGGCATTGTTTCCCAAGTATTGCACAACTGTAAACAGGCCATGATGCTTCAACCAAAATGCCATGTTTATACAATTCATGTAGACTTTAAGGTCTATTACATGAAGACTTCTACGCAACCGGTTCACTTCAATAAAACTCTTTAAATTAAAACATTTCAATTAAAACTGCATGACAGACCAAGCAAATATAACGCAATTTTATTAAGGCATTCATACAATTCTGTAGAGGGAAATCTGAAGAGCAGTAGCAATGTACTCTGGTGAGGAAATCTGATAGAGCAAGTAATATTTGGTACATTTAAATAAACATTCACAGAATATAAGAGCAAGTGAATATACATTAAAACATAAGTGCCTCTATAAAGCAAACTCACAATACACCGAACATATCGTTAGCCTAATAGCATAATTGCCTAAGTCATATTTGAATGTTTTTGGAAAACAAGGAAAAGTGCCCTGCAAAAATGCCTAAGTCAAAGCGATGACTTAGGCAGATAGTGATTTTGGACTCTAAAATGCATTCTGATAGGCTGTGGACATAGGCAATAAGGCAGGGTGATGCAGCAGTGGTAGGAGAGTAAAGTTAGGCAGATATCACAATTTGGCCAAAAAATGACTTAGGCAATTATGCTATCGATATGTTAGCATAACATAATTTGCAGACTTTATACAGCACTTCTACCTGTTAGTCCACAAGTAAGTTACTAAATGGTGGAGAACATCTAATACACACCTTAAATGAACATGGAAAGAAATACCTGTTAAGAACCTCTATAGAACCCATGGCTTTGTAGCTCCGACCAGTCAACTGTCGAGGTTAGAATCTACAACTGTCCGAGAGACCCACCATAGAAGTCGCCTCGCTTTTAACAGAAACAATTCTGAGCCAAAGTTGTTCATCATTTGAGAAGTTTCCCCCCCCCTCCACCCTCGAATAATATAATCACAATGCAAGTGGACGATCGCCATCACTGCATTAAAAAAAAAATCTCAGTGCTCAAATCAGGTCTGCCACATTCATGGGCACGGTAGTATTGTAAAACGTCTCGATATCGGAGAATCCTCATGTCTTCCTCAAAGTTGATGACAACTCCTTTTCTGTCAAAACGACCACCGCGTGCAATTCTGAAAAAGAAAAAAAGTAAAGACGAGTTAGAATCACAGGAGAGGGTGAGGGGCAAGATATAGATAACATATGTGATGAAACTCACCTATGGATGTAGTTCTCAGTTTGAAGGGAGGTCATAATTAATGACCAGGGAAACCTGCTGGACGTCAATGCCACGAGCCTGAGAAAAAGAGGTAATTTCCACATTACATTCAAGATTAAAGCAGGACATGGCTAGTACATCGTGCGTGTTAATGTCGCTCGTTTATAAGTAACAGCATTCTACAGGCGGAGAATCCATTGTGGAGAACGAGCACTAATCTTCCAAAAGTTTTGACTGCTTGGCCATTTTAGGACTGTTGCAGGTTTGACACTATTTGGAGTTTCTTACATTTCAATTTTCACCATTACATAAGACTTTACACTCACCAGAAGATCAGTCGTGATCAACACTCTGCTTGAGCCAGACCTGAATGCTCTCATGACATCACGCTCCTTTTGGTCCATATCACCATGCTGCAAAAAATATGTATTCAAGTTAGGAACCTCTGCAGCCTTGCTACCAGTTGATCCAACAAAGATGTAAAGCCCAGCAGGCAGAGAACCCAGCGTACCAGAGCAGAGACGGTGAAGTCTCTAGCGTGCATCTTCTCAGTCAGTCCACTTTTTCTCCTGGTGTTCAGGAAAATAACCACCTGGGTGATGGTCAGGTTTTCATACAGATCACACAGGGTGTCCAGCTTACACTCCTGGAAACAGCCAGGAAAATAGCCACGTTATTTTTTGTCAACTGAACAAAGTAACAGGTCGTAATGCCCACTAATCTTTATGGAACTGAGCAGCTAATGTGTAGCACAGGATCTTGAGACAAAGGGGACTGGACATTAAGTAAGAGGTCCCCCAGAGACTCAATTGCAACACTGTGCCTTTATTGTCCTTCCCTGGTGTACCACTGCTTACACGGCCACATGAGCTAAACCCGAAGGCTTGGCTCCTGCAGTTTGAGCAGGGTGCTTTTAGAGAAGGGGCCATTTCATACAGTCAGAAGTGTAATTTTGAAGATGATAACCCACCTCTCGCTCCACATTTATGTAGAACTGCTTGAGACCCTCGAGGGCAAGTTCTTCTTTCTTCACCAGGATTCAAACTTTTTGGTCACCTCTAACACCTCTGCTGGCAGAGAGCAGGACCACATGTTACCAAAAGATCAAAAATACTGAGCCGAGTAGAGACAGAGTTGCAGAAGTTAAACATTTAAATGCAGAACTAAGTGTGGCACTGCACCTTGAGAAAGAGGCCACTGAACATTAAGAAAGAGGTTCCACCACATCTCATTTTCAGTACAGTGGCTAACAATCTTCTTCCACGCAATACTCTGCTAGCATTATTGCATGAAACAGATTAAATCTGGATCACACAATTATAGCAGTGTTCTGTTAATGCAGAAGGTATCAATATTTTCAGTATTGTACTTTAACTCAAAGGATTCTTACTTGAATGTTTGTGCTCTGCTTCTGGAAGATCTCGTAGATCTGGTCTTTGAACCCTCGGCTCAACATCTCCTCAGCTTCATCCAGAACAAACATCTTGATGCATTTTGCAACTGCAGACATTTTTTATTTTAAAAAAAAATGAGCATTTAGTTATGAAACATTTTGAGCATACTGTGTTGACCAGGAGTGAACTTACAGAGGTAGCAAGCATGTGGAATACACGACCCGGTGTGCCCACCACGATGTGAGGACACCCTGCCTGCAGCTTCTGGATCTCAGTACGGAGATTGTCCCACCGATGCATCATGACAGGCTGCACCCATGTAGTCACCCAGAGCCAGAATGACTTTCTGGATCTATTAAGAGGAGACTGAAGCAAAACAAAAAAAGACACATCTTGTCAGGATAATGTGTATATCAGATGGCACATGACAATTTCAACAATGTGTGGAAGAACTGTTCATAGTGATCAGTAAAGTTAAAGACATCTCCATTGCATTGTCAGTCCCGAAAGATGGTAAAGCATCATTTCACCCAGTTTTCCACAGCAACATAAAAATAATGAAACCACAATCAATTCAAATAGCAGCCAGATTTTAGACCGATGCAGCCATGGACAGAGACTACACCAATCTGAGGAGGATACTGTGCGTCACAATTTTTAAAGCTTTGAAAAACGAAAAAGAAAGTACCTTAGGTATTTAATCAGTGTCCTCAATATGCTGTGTATAGGATCTGAGATACTGTGGAGGTCACTGTGACCTCAAAAACAGCATGTCTGCTGAGCCAGCTCTCTGGTAGGAGCCTGCACCAGAGCCTGAGTCTCCTTCAGCTCAATGTCCAGTTGGTGCAAGATAGAGATGGCAAACGTGGCCGTCTTGCCAGTGCCAGACTGGGCAATGACATCATAGCCTGATGGCAAGGGGACAAATGTTACTAACAGGAAGAAAAACATTTTACAATTCAAAAGAATGAACTATAACTATCAAGTTTCAGTATTGAGTGATCAGTAAGGTAAAACAAATATCCCCATAATTTGGTAAGTCCCGAAAGATGGTAAAGCATCATTTCACTCAACATGAATAGACTATTTGTTTAACAGTTTAATATGTTTTTGTACCTTTGAAAGGCATGATTGCCCTTTGTTGAATAGCAGATGGCTTCTCAAAACCATATATTCCCCTGAGAAGGGTCTCCTTCAGGTTCATATCATCAAAGTTGTCTGTAATCTCATTCCAGTTGCTCTGAAGTAAAGAAACAAATTTGTATAAGTCAGGATACAAATGTGTGGCCAAATCTGCAAAACTACAATGCATGTGGTCATGCACTTACCTCGATGACACCCTCAGGCTCCATTCCACCTGGTCCCCCATGGTCTCTCTCTCTCTTGAGCTTTATACGGAAAAAAGGTAATTCAACATTTAGTCAATTTAAATTATAATATGAACGGTGTCTTGGGGAGAGAGTACTTAACTGGTTACTACAACGTGCCATCCCTACCACGTGTCATATCAAGTCGCCAGTTGTTTTTTTTAAATCGACTTATGTTAATTGTAAGCTATATTGAAATTAAAAACTACGTCAGGTTTTACAGTAATATACAGGGTTACGCCCAAAGAGTCCGATTACAGAGCGTTGGGCTTGCCTGGGCGCACGTGTGACATCCCACGAGGGCTTAATTAACTGAGTCTCTGAATCTTCCCGCTAACGGACCATCGATACATGAACTGCTCCCCCGCCCGCTGTCTTTAAAATAAATTATCGTATGAAATACATAGAGCAAGATGTCGAACAGTTGGGCCTGTGGTGCCGAAGGGGGCTTCTCCTGCCTCAGACCAAGGCCGAGCTGTAGCCTGGCCTGACGGGCCCTGGGATTTCAAACCACCGGCCATGACGGAAGAAAGTTTTTTAAAGAATGCAACTCGGTTTTTATGAATGTCATAATAAGGAATAAGCTATATACAGTAGCCTACAAGGTTTTACATGGCTAGTAACGGCAATTTGTATCAGTTAGCTGGACAGCTAATTATTAGCATCGTCCTCAGCGCTTGAGGCCTAACCACAAATGTAAAAAGGCCTAACTATCGAGGTAATACATCATTAGGAATATACAGAGTGCACCCCACCATAGCACGCTTAAGTGCACCTAAGCATCTATTATTGTTCTAAAATGAAGACCGAATAAATGTTTTATACCTGTTGTAATCAGCAGCATCACTAGACATGATCCGTTCCCAACTGCAGCATGCGACTGGAAAGATCGCTGATGTCGATGCAAACTGTATTTATACAGCCGGACTATTTTTCACTGATTAACTTAACATGCTCAGTTTCGTTGACTATGCACTCTCAGTTGACTGACTTAATGTTTGCATAACATACATTGCATTTACCATCTGCTATGTGCACATTTCTATTCAATAACCGATACAAAATGTTAACATTAATCCAATCTATATTTTTCAGCGGAAGGATATTGCAGTAACAAGTAGTGCTTGGCCTGCTACAGTGTCTCTGATAGGACAAAAAACCCTGAGTTTGACATTTTCGTGCTCCATTTCTGGAAAAGAGGTTCGTGTGAGGTCGGTGCAAGATGAGCTCATAAAAAAATAGCTTGAATGTAATATAGTAGTAAGAAAAGTAACGGAGGCTATGAAACTCCATCATCTCCATCATCATGAAACATATTTTAACAGGCAGGGAGTTTATAGGGGTATTCGCAACAGTGAATGTTTTACATTATGTATTCTTACATGAGATATTATATATTTAACACATTTGTGGTATAGAAATCAGTGAAACATAGCTGTTCGGCTCAATTTGTTTTCCATTTCTGCAGGTTAATGTTGGAGAGAGGTTTTAAAGGTCCCATGTCATGCTTTTCCGGTTATTACCCATCCCTTTGTGCGTTATGAAGGTTTTGATGCATGTAAACGGTCTGCGAAGTCACAAACCCTCAAAGTACACCCTGTAGCGAGTAAAACTCTAACACAGAAAATACCTGTCTATGCTGCCCCAGAACGCCTCGTTGGAGATTTCTCTTTTTCCATTGTGCTCTTCCTGGGTACAGTGACGTGCCCATACCCAAATTGACCCATTGGTCCAAATGGACCAATCCGTGGAGCTCCTCACACACACCCTGGGTGTTTCTCAATGTCGAAGAAGGCTGCTCCAGACCCACTATTTCAAGCATACTACGTCATCGAGTGCCGCCGAAGGACTGTTCCAATGTCCAGCATACTTGGGCTGCATCTCAGGTCAATTAAATGGAGTCCTTGCGTCCCTCACTTGTGTCGTTTCCCTGCGTTTAGTCCCTCCTACAAGAGAAGCATGGAGAGATGCAAGGAAACCACGAGAAGCAGGGCAATAGAGGTTTCTCAAAACTCTAATTTCCCCTCCTCGACTCCTATCCTCGAGACTTAGTCCCGCCCACAGGAGATGCGAGCGGAGAACTGAGGAGGGGAACCGAGGAGAGAGGAGGGGAAATTAGAGTATTGAGAAACCTCTAATGAGTTTTAAGAGCAATGAGACGTCCTTTCCTCCGGAGCGTCACGTGAAGCAATGTCCGTTTGTGATGACACTGCACAGCTGTTCGTCTGACAGCAGACAGCAAATAAGCGCCACGGGACGCTACTCAAGATGGCGCAGACAAATCAACTTCCGGTGATACAGAGGAGCGAGGACATGAAAATAACCGACTTGAGATGCAGCCTTGGAATTCTACCGAGGCCGGCGTACTTCGTAGCGAGAACTTTCGAGGCTGCACATGTGTAGACTCCGCAGTATTAAAATCCCCACAATGCTTTGCGGACGGACCAATTTCCAAATCTTTGGCGGAAATAGCGCTCCATTTAAGGCGGGGCCTCTCATATGACGCACACCTGTTAGCCTGTTCCACAATTCTTTGTTATCCGAGGCTAGGAAGGATTCTTGCCTCGCTTCTGAAGCAATTGACTCGGAAGACATGTGCTACCAAGCAAGCGTCCTCGACATTGAGAAACACCCACACTCTCTCAGTGGCGAAACTCTGACGCACTGGGGGTGGGGGGGGGATGCTAGTGGAGCCCATGGATGTATAATAAGAACTAGATACAGCGTCGGAGGCGGGGTCTCGTTCTTTCCTATGAGAGCTGCTCATAGAGAGCCGAAGTCCCTCCCTTTCCGGTGGACCTCCATGGAACCTTATTTCGGAAAAAGTATGTATTGAAGTTAATGGCGAGAGAAAGATTATCTTTCGATCCCGTTTGAATTGTGCCACGAATTACACATGATGATTATCAATTTAAAAGATAATTTTGCAAGTCAAAAGAATAAAACTGTGAAGTAACCCTTTTTTTGCGTGAAACCGCTCAATGAACTACATCTCCCGTCTCGCACCAACACCAAGACGGCCGTCACGTTGGCACATTTCACTTCTTGCTTTCAGAATGAGGCGAAAAGTATTAAACGAGGAGAAAATCTCTACAAGTCTGGGCATGTTGAGAGCTGCAAATATACAAAAGGGGAGTTGGTCGGTTCCGTAAGAGTCAGCATGCGGGACCGGGATTCTGGGATTTGTAGTCTTTCTAGTTGCATATTTTTCATAGTCTTATATTTCAACAGTTTTACAACAAACTGTGACTTTTTTGACATGGAAATAGTTTTTTAAGATTGACAAACATCATATGTGTAATTCGTGGCACAATTAAAACGGGATCGAAAGATAAGTTGTCTCTCTCCATTGACTTCAATACATACTTTTTCCGCAATAAGGTCCCATGGAGGTCCCTGGAAGGGGCGGGACTTCGCCTCTCTATTGGTGCATGAGGACAAAATGGCCCAACTTGTGAGAGCGAAATGTCACAGATTACCCATCATGCCTAGCTGTCAGAGCAGAATAACCCGTATGTGCGCTCACAGAGCATGCACCCCTTAAGCCCCGCCCCCCGAGCTCCCACTCTCGGCTCAGTAGAATGAATGGAGACAGAAAATAAATCTAGATTTGGCTTTTAGTGCATTTTACGGACCGAATGATTCTAATAAGGGCTATACAATAGTTCATACTGGGTAATTTATTTAGTTTAAAAAAAAGTATCCGCTGATTTACAGACGTCTCTTTCCCAATGTTAGTCTATGGGGAAAAGTCTTTCTGGGCGCAGTGACGTCACGAACTGATACGGAAATTGTAGTACCGCCGTTTGGACACAACGAATATTTTCATCAGAGACCGGCGCACCTCCTGGGGGCTTGGTGGAGCGAAACTGCGGCGCGCTTACGCAGCGTCCACACCGCGGCGTGCTTACGCAGCGTCCACACCGCGGCGTGCGTGTCTGAAACTCAACCAACAACCAATCACATGAATCTCCCGCCCCGGACACACAAGCACAAGATTGGCTGATGCTTCCGTCGAGGCTTCAAAAGTAGAACATTACTCTACTTTTGAAGCGAGCAACGCGAGCAAAGCGAAGCGACAGAACCACAATGCAGTTCGACAAAGCATGACGTCACCCCATTCAAAGTGAATGGGCAGAAGCGTTGAAGTTTCAACGCACGCCGCCGTGTGGACGGGCCGTTACACTGTAGGTGCCCCGGTTGGGGGGTGCGGGTGCTAGTGGAGCCTCGCAGATGGGGGTGCTGCACCCCCACTTCCCGCGTCCATTCGCGATGTTTCGCTGTCTCGCAGATCCCACGCAGCAAGCAGGAAATGAACCCAGTGTTTGCTTTATGTTAAACCATAGCTTGGTTTCAATTGTGTTTCAGGGTTTTTTATTTCAGAAGTGGCTAAAATGTAGGATGTGTGTTTAGCTATTTATTATTTTTTATTGGGAGGGTTTCCATTTTGTTAATATGCTGTTAATAAGCTCTTTACTGTATTGCCTGCCTGTGTTTCCCAACTAAGCTGTGTCTGGTGCCTTGCCCCTGCAACAGGTTAACTCATGATACTCGTATGACTGCACCCTGTTTCTGTAAGCTTCTGTTACCAAGCAGGTGATAGTGGTGGAAAGTTACCAAATTATGAGGTACTCTACTTGAGAGCCCAATCTGCTCTGATTGGTTAGCTGGGGATTTGGAGATTTGAAAACTTTGGGATTTCAACCTTTGCAGACCATTTACATGCATAACAACCTATATAACAAGAATATAATAGGAAAGGGTAAACCCCAAAAAGCATAATAGGGCCGCTTTAATACATCATTATTAATGATCCAAGAACATAAATAAATGTTTTTTTTATTCATTTGATTCAAACCATACTACTCTGGCCCAGATAATAGAAAGCAGATGTTTAACTATGGTGCGGCTTGTCTGGTGTGCGTTCCTTTGGGACATTGGTACATGGAGGGTTATTATATGATATGGATTCACGCCACTCATCAAGTTGGACCTATAACTCTTTTGTTAATACTGTCACATTATTTGTGTAATTTATGTTGGTATAATAAAAAAGTAATTTCACTCTTGAACATTTGTAACCTTAGTAGCAGTATCGTGGCATCTGGCCTGGGTGTTGAACTAAAAAAGAATGTTATCCCCACAATACCTAATGATCAACACAACGCCTTTCTCTGCTTAAAAAAAAAGCCAGCTTAAACCCCAGCCAATGCCTATTCTGCACACGAACTGATCCTATGTGTTTTCCAATATTTTCTTGCAATACCTTTCAACAACAAAAAAAGAGCAGTTTTATTTCTTGCAAGTTACTGTATAGAAATCCATATAAACATGTATTCAAGTGTAACGCTGAGAGTACAAAGAGAAATATTTTAATAAATGTTTTTTTTCTCCAGGCAATGATAACATTTTAAAATATAATTGTTTTCTTCACTTCCAATACCAAAGTAGAACAGTCTACAGTAAGTGTACTCTGACTCTAACGCACAATGGTGTAGTAGTTGGAGAATAGTTCCTCCCCTGCTGTAATGTCTCTGAGGGACACAAGGACAATACAGCGTAGGGGCCTCTGTGAGTCTGTGCTGTAGTTGACATTAGGCAGATACTGGCGGAGCATGATGGGAAATTTGTCTGGCACGTCAAACTCCTGGTAGCAAACGTTAGCAGGATACTCGTTGGAGCAGTTGTTCACATACTGTCCAACAGCAAGTGGGTTTTGTGGACTGGAGGTCAGCCAGCTGGTGTCACTCATCAAGAAGGGCCCCATTCTGTCCCGGCCACTGCAGGACTTGAACACCACTTTGGAGATGCCTTTGTCATTACCATCAATCAGGACCCCATCAATGCACCTGAATACAAATGGATTTCTGATAGACTGCAGGAGAATTGGCTCATAGGCTTGATAGACTGTGCCAGGGTACATGGCCACTGTAGCTCCTTTTGATACACATCCTTTGGTGACAAACACGCCAGTTCCTGCAAAGGGTAAAGTGCTGGGTTTCCGTGTAATGCAGAATCCTAGCGATCGTAACATTGCCTCCTCTTCACACTGGTGTTGTTTAGTGGTTTCCTTTCTGAGAAGATGAGATTGAGCCCCTCGAAGCTCCTCATGGTCAGCCCCATGACTCCTGAGCAGGACACTGAAGAGCTGCAGCAGGCTCTCTGAAACTTCCAGATCTGGGACCAGCTTGTCTTTAGAGCGGTCCGTCACCTGCCGCAGAGTTTTCTCATTTTTAGACAGGTTCAGAACAACCCAAGGTACAAACCGATGTCTGTACGATTTCCAGTTGTCCTGAACTCTGTTTAAAGCACGCCTTAACATTCAGATAGACGTCTGATATTCCGCACACATAGGTAAGAGGAAGGAGCTTATTTTCATGATTTCTGGAGCCACTTCCGACAAGTTGCTTCAAAATAAAATGCGCACCTGTTAGTATATCAAATTTCGTCTGAGAACTCAACACTCAACACATAATGTGTGTAATATATAAGTTTCATCATTGAAACAAATACAATTTAGAACTTTAGGATATAGCATAAACAAGAAGAAACCTTTTATTTTTAATTAATGATGGTTCAACCGGAAGAGCTTTTTATGCGACTTGTAAAAACTTTACACGCGTTAGCCAGCTGGATGGGCGGAAAGGGAGTCGGGCAAAGACAAACATGGTAAGAGATGAGTGTTTTTATTGTGTTGCCGTGATGAAAATGTATACAGTGTTTGCAAACATACACTTTTACTCTCTGGTGATTTATATAGTCAATAGCATGCGGCAATGACCTCACACTGCCTTTACATAATGAAAACAAACCTAGCTCTCGACGTTAGCATTAGCTAACTAGCTCCGGGTGAGACTAGCCAGCTCCCCTAGTTAGCTCGCTAAGCTTGCTAAGCACACTGACAAACACAATTAGCTAACTAAGGTTCCACACACTGCAGCACCGTAAGCTATCTATTGTTGTTGACAGCATTTTATTACTAGATTGCTTGTTTAATGTTGTCAAAAATAAAAAAAGACACTAGCCAATCAGTCAACACATTGCAAGTCGTTATCTGCTGTCATGTAATGTTATTTCTAGTTTTCTTAACGCTGTTATTTCGTTTGTGTTAAACCATGTTGAAGTGTTTTTGAAGCTAGCAACTATCATACTTTCATTAGGTAATTTTAGATTGTAAGAGTTCTGCAGTTACAAAAGAGAAATCATGTTTTTGCTATTCATCAAATGTGTATTGGTGTGTTGATGCAACAACACATATTGTGTATGTCTTTGTCCAGAACAAGTTGAAGTCCTCACAGAAGGATAAAGTTCGCCAGTTCATGATTTTCACACAATCCAATGAGAAGACTGCACTGACCTGCCTGTCACAGAATGACTGGAAACTAGATGTTGCCACTGACAAGTTTTTCCAAAGTCCAGAGCTCTATGTATCAAATCTCAAGGGGGCCTTAGACAAGAAGAAGCTCGATCAGCTGTACAACAGATATAGAGGTATGTCCTTTTCAATGTATAAGGATAATGCACCACATGAATTGTCCGTGTGATATCCAGCCTGTTACAGATTGTTAACAATAGACAGTATAGAAATAGATCCCACAGTGAAACACAGAAACTTTTGAGCGTTTTTTTTTCATTTCAAAACATGACATTTGGCTGTGATGTAATTAATCAATGCTCTCCTTTTTTCATAATAAGATCCCCATGATGACAATAAGATCGGCATTGATGGGATCCAGCAGTTCTGTGACGACCTGGCTCTGGACCCAGCCAGCATCAGTGTCCTCCTCATAGCCTGGAAGTTCAGGGCAGCAACACAGTGCGAGTTTTCAAAACAGGAATTCATGGAGGGCATGGCTGAACAGGGGTGAGATTATATTATCAGATGGTTCAAATAATCCTGAAACTCCTCCTCTGTTATCTGTAGGTGTCTGTAAATGGACTTTATCATCAAACTCAAAGAGCTACATAACTACATATGAGAACTTCCCACACTTTGGAGGCTTGACATGAACATAGGCCTTTACAAACACTGCCAAGTATATATGGCAAAAATGTAACGATGCAAATGTTCCAGCAAACTTTCAATACTACAATTAATATTTATTTAATTTGAGATGAGGGAGGGAGTGAAAGGGGGAAGTTAGAGAAAGTGACACAGACAGCTAGACACTTAATAAGTAAAGTTAAAATGGTTAAAGTCAATTATGAACGACATGGATACAAATGTGTGGTTGTGTTTCAGCCTAAAATACAATTATTCTCAATATTATGAATCTATACTTCACAAAAAAACCGAACTAGGTGGTTATTTCTTAGCATCCGAAACAGTCGCCGCCGTCAATGCCGCTTCTGCAGTGTGGGAAACTAACTGTCTAGTTAATGTAACATATAAGTTATTTTTGATTTATTTAAGTTGTTTTTAATTTATGAACAAATCATTTATTGTTTTAAGAATTTGTATTTATATCCCAAGCTGCAGCCCACCACAGCCCCTCATGCACTTTGGGGAACACTGCTATAAATAATATTCTATATGGATAGAGCATGCAGAACAAATTATTGTCCCTATAGAGAGGCTCTAGACATTGTTTTGGAAGTTGATGAATATAAGCCAAATACTTTATTTTCTGTTACAAAGTTGTCATTATACATACAGTACGCATGCATCTTAAGAATTGCTTTGTGTAACAACAAACAAGTTGGAAACAAATTCAAATGGAAAAAACACATTCGTCTTTGTTGACCCAAACATGACATTCTGCTCTCTGTTTGTTCCCAGGTGTGACACCATAGAGAAGCTAAAAGCTCAGCTGCCAAAGATGGATCAAGAGTTGAAGGACCAAGGGAAATTTAAGGACTTTTACCAGTTTACATTTAATTTTGCAAAGAATCCTGGCCAGAAAGGATTAGGTAAGAATTCTGTTAATGCACATCGTCATCATGGTTAGTTTGTTGCATGGACCAGGGCTGTCCTCCACTAAATCATTTCTTAATCTACTAACATTTAGAAGATCATTTATGGAATAGTTGATTCAATACAAGGATCTTAAAATTGAGGTTCGACTTCATTAGATATGGTGTTTACCAGAGATGTGCATATACATTTTCTTGGGAATAAATGTCATTCAGCACCAAAAAAGCATAAAAAAAACACTAATGTCAAATATGTACATTAACATATTCTGGTTCTCGTACAGATTTAGAAATGGCAATTGCATATTGGAATTTAGTACTGGCTGGAAGATTCAAGTTCCTGGACTTGTGGAACAGATTTTTAGTTGTAAGTGAAAAAAAGAACACACACGCAAGATTACTAAAAAAAAAAATGCAAATTATTCCTTCTCATTGACTCGTTCCACTTTTGCAGGAGCACCACAAACGATCAATTCCTAAGGACACTTGGAACCTCTTACTAGACTTCAGCACAATGATCACAGATGACATGTCGAATTATGACGAGGAAGGTTTGTACACATGCTCGGCTGAAATAGAGCCCATTCATCACTGTGCATGCGCTCGGCCATGACCTGTGATTGTTCCTTCGCACTCTTTTAGATTAAGTGCCTCTGCCCTGCTTCACACAGGCCTAGTATGGTTCTACAGTATTAATATCTCAGCACAGTCTGTAATCGTGTGTTCATCCAAAGAGGAGTCATTCATTTCATTGTGTGTTCGTTCTGTAGGCGCTTGGCCCGTCCTTATTGACGACTTTGTGGAGTTTGCACGACCACACATCGGGACCAAAAGCACGGCAGTTTAAGGACCGCTCTCACTAAAAGGATGTGAAGTTTCTAACAAATCAAACCCGCAGCTAACGGAGGACAAGGGGACCGCACTGAGCTGAGAACTATGTTGCCTTTTCAACCCTCAGGACTGAAATATTTTACACAGCAGAGACTTTATACATGTGTGTGTGTATTTACATATATAAAAAAGGCATATCTCTTTGTTGGTCAACTTGTGGTGGTTTGAAACTTTTATCTAAAGTATTCGGCTTTTTGTGTGCGCTCAAGCCAACTAGAGAGGAGTCCCCATCATGGCCTCCCCCCTGGTCCATGGATGTTTGGGGGTCCGCTCTACAGCAGGTAGAAAGACCCACTTTTGAATTGTAATCTAAAACACGAGGGTTCTCGAGGGGATGTCGTTCTTTAAATATTGAATTTTAATACTCTTGTGTGCATTCCTGATTTTGTTTTATGGATACATTTGTTGCGACAAGTCAGTATAAAACATTGATTGTAATTTTTTTAAGCATAATGCTGTTTTGTTTAAACACAAATGTATAAAGATAAAATAAATGTTTCAATTTGGTATCTTTAAAGCGGCCAGGCCTCTGTTTGTTTGTGTGTAAAAGTCATCCCCAGTAACCTAGATAGTGAATTCTGTAGGTTATGATTTAGTGCGTTCAGGAATCTTTAATAAACCAGAAGAATGTTCTTATTTAGATTTGTTTCAATGGTCCTCTAATGTAAAAAGTATGTTTTGGTAATGATTTAGTACAAGTAATTGTTATGATTGCCATGTAATTTGCCCTAACTAATACAACTTATACTTTAACATAGAGAGTAAAGAACTTCATTTGAACTTTTACTTTAGATTCAGGTTTTTGTATAAGAAACCAACGTAATATAACACACAAACTTTACATCCATTGAAAGATACAAGAGTGTCTTTGTTATATTGCTATGATTATTAAGCAATGTCATTGGACATATTCCCTATGTTTTTGTTTCGTTTATACCAAAGTAACTCATAAATTAGACTTCCCTCAAGAAAATGTCAACAGATGTGATTTTAGGGAGATACCATATGCATGAGTTGACATGGGGTAGTGACTTTTCTCCTCTTTTTAACTTCTTTGTAATATCTGTTTTGTGTCATCTTTTGAGATGTCATGTTCTATGTGTCAACAACTTCCATGTTAAAAAGTATTGACACTTTGTCATTTAATTGAGATTTAAAAGCAAACTTGACGTCATACTTCTGCAGCTCAAAGGACTGGACCATGTGAGGTGACGTGCTCGCGCTGCCCCCTTGTGGTGATAACGCTTGAGGCACTTGCGGTTGCTAAGGGCGACTGACAACGACAACAGACAGCGGTTGTAACAGTTAGAAAACTAGCGAGCGAGAAACCCTGATAGCAGCAGTTTATTGTGAATGCAGCGGAAGACAGTATCACCTTCACCTATTATTTTGTTACTTTAGAGAGGCTGAGTTAAACAGTGCAGAAAAATGTCGAGTTTTATTATGAATACCGTTTTATCTGACATGGGCTGGGATGAGCGCTTTGCTATCCCTGAACTCAATGCAGAAAACAAGGCTTTGTTGGAACAGGTGAGTCGGAGCAGTTATATTTATTTATGAAAACACGAATAAAACCAGTTACTTTTGAGTTAGCTTAACGTAATAACTAATATATGTTTACTCTGTTTAATTAACAAACAATTATGTTGACATAATTATTATTATGACATTTAAAAGTTATAACTTATATTTTGTTAGGGGCCGTCAAACAATTCTCTAACCAAGGAAAAAAGGGTTGGCGTTCAAATGAGTATCTTGTGTCTGCTGGTTTATCCAATAAGGACACAAAAATGGGTTTTATTTAACAACACTTATTTCATAAAAAAATACATTCATTTAAAAAAAGCCATAAATCAAATTGTTGTGACCCTAAGGGCTCATTATACATTTTACTAAGTTGTATTGCTACTTTTTGAGGGGAAACGTTACCAAGCAAACATGTTTTCTGTCTTCTTAATGAAACAATAAATAAACAACTTATTTATGTCATGCATAGGAAATGAGAATTGACCCTAAAATGTACAGGTATAAGCTCTGAAAATGTGTAAAAAAAAGCACTGTAATAATGTTTACAAAATGTTTAATGTCTGCATAATTGTGCATAGCTACATGTTTGCTCTTTTAAAATGTTTATTTATTTGTGGCAGTCATCTTTCAGGTTATACTAAACGGACGAGCCGGCCACAGCATCAGGGGCCTAATGGGGCAGGTGGCTTAACTAAAAAAAAACACAATGAGCCGCAGAATGACCAAAAACAACCCAATATGAAACAGACACTTCAAATCACCAGAGGCCATGCCAAAATTGCCACAAAGAGATGCTAAAGGATGGAAAATAGTCACAAACCAACAAGAAATATACACTACAGCTACTCCAAATAACACAAAAAGATGCAAAATAAGAATATATAGATGACAAATGAATACAATGAGGGGCAACATGACTTAAACGGACTATTTGAGACTATTTCATACACATTAAGTTAACTCAATAACTATTATACCATGCTCTACACTGCAACCACATTGTAATAATGACATGTAAGCATTTGAACAATATGGCTCTAATATGTGCATTCACAAGAACAAAACACTTATTAAGAAATGTTGTGTTTTTAATGTGTGACTTTCTCAACAACAGATTCGTAAAAAGGAGGCGGAGGCGCTGCAACTGGAAAACAAACTTGAGAGAAACAAGGCTCAGAAGCAGTTAATGAGCGAATTCCTCAAAAGGGCTCAACAAGAGCTGGAAAATACTGAGGTAGGTCAATCCAAATACGTTGTTATTTATTTTGTATTTGTCACCACAGTATTTCTCTTCTAGTATTCTAGTATAGGCAGTGTGTTGTATCTTTCTGCACATAGGCTCTGTGCAAGGCGAAGGAAAGCGAAGGAGAGATGGAGAAACACCTCACTGCTCTCGTCGAAAGGGAGAGAGGTCGCCTGGCTCAGGAGACTGCTAAGATGGAGAATGACCTTCGGACTTTAGCGGAGAGGAGGAACCTGCTGGAGGTCTACAACATTGACTTTGAACATAAACACAGCTATTCAAGAGGGTGCAAAGTGTGCAACGTAACCTGTTTCTATATCCTCAGAACAACATCGTCAAGGCCAAACAGAAGCTAGAGAAGTTTAGGAGCCAGATGAGCTGGGACCAGCAGACCATGGATTCCTTTTTAGAGGAGTCAGCGCGCAGAGATGAGGACACTATGGCCATCATCAAGTATGCTGAGCAGGATGAGCAGAGAATCAAGGTGAGAGGGCTGTATCATTACACATGTGCACATTGTTTCTGTTCCCAGCTAACTAAGCTGCTGTTTACAACTGATCTGGAGCTTTGTCATCTTTCCTGATAAAGGCGCTCACGCTGGCTATAGAGAAGAAGACTCTGGAGGCCAATGAAAAGCGCAAAGCACTCGACAAAGAATCGACTGAGACTATATCCGCACAGGTAAGCAACAACTGTACCACCTCAATGTTTAGATCAATTTCATTTTTCTAAAGGCTAACGGCATGTAAACAAAATCACTTTTTCAGAGTTTTGGCACATACATGTGTGTTTCTGGACTGCCTGCCAAACCAAACACAGTTACAAAAGAAAACCCAGTTCAGCCATTCAGATTAGACTCCTCTTCACATTAAGGCTCATGACTCCATCCTCCAGAGACCCACCCATTCATTCTTGTCCTCTGTGGAGCACATTGGGTTTTGGTCCATGACTCTCAGGTTATACATGCCACAGCTTTAAGTCCAAGTGTACTCCACAGAGGACATCCTGGGCTTTTCAGACATGTGACATATGTGGGGGTGTGGCTTTGAAAAAGACAATTTCATTGTATTTCAAAATGGCGTCCATCAACACAAGCACTATTTATAGAAAGAGAAATGGTAAGTTTGTAATTTTGTAATTACCCGTGTTGTGAAGTCAATATTTTAATTAATTATAGTAAGGGAACATCTTAGGAGTTAGTGTAGTGAGTTTCAGAGCAGTGTAATAATAATTTGACCTAAAACTAAATGTTTTTATGAATGTCCTTTGAGGAGGGCATGGGGATTTGCTAACTTTTTATTTCCCCCATTTACACAAGACACATGGAGTCCACTATGAGCCACAACTAACACTTAGGGTTCATGGCAGACGGATGCAGTGGGAAAACATACATCAAGTGTCAGAAGTATCTCTGCATTTCAGAAAAGGATGGAGTACTACAAAAGAGGGCTCAGTATTTGTTGCATTGAGGTGCTCTAATGATGTCTACATGTACTTGCATGTTAATGTTGTTTGTATACTATGCTTCGCGTAACTAACACCCGACGTCCTCTACAAAGGACACACAATAAAACAAAAATACAAATATATGTTTTTAGCTTTTGTTAGTCATTATGTTTATACCATCCTAAAGACTTGTGTGATCATAAAAAAAAAGTAAGTTTGAAACCTTTTTCTTTCTCAGGAGGATATGCCACCCTTCATCTGAGTATCTCCATTGAAAATGTACGTTTCTTCTGCTTTTTGAACAGATTGCTTTGGATAAAACTACAGAAAATCTGCAGCAGGCCCACCACGAGACACAGCAGCTCATCCACCAGTGGGAAAACACCATCAAGCAGATGAAGCAACGAGATGCTGAGATGCAGCAGTGTGCTCTGGTAAAATCTGGACCACATGCTTCTGCTGATAAACGATATTCTGAATGAATGCGTATAAACCCTTAAAGAAAAGAAGGCAACTTATTGTGAACAAGTGTATACTCCTGTGTTGTTCCTTCCTCCGTGCAGCAACTAGCCCAGTCCAACCAGAACATCAGGGAGAGGAATGCCACCGTAATAGAGAAGAAGCAATTGTTGGACACTCAGAGAAACAACAACAAGGAAAGTGAGAGGAAGATAACAACGTCCAAAAGTCAGGCTGTGAGGCTGCGGCAGGATCTGAAGGAGCAGGAGAATAACTGCACCAGGCTGAAGGATGAGGTCAGTCTTTGAGCCACCAACAGTTTGCCACAGAAACATCCTGTTAACAGATATTTTCAATTGTGGGTCGTGCTATAAAAGAAGGTTCAAATGTCGTTATTATTAAATTGATTCTCTCTGGTTTTGCAGCTGGATACTTGCAAAGGCACACTGGACAGAGCAACCTCCGATGTGGAGTCTGTAAACTCAAACATATCCGGAATAAAGAAAGACATCCAGGATAACAATGACAAGTCAGTGAAATCCTACAATACTCTGTCAGTAAACCATGTTCTCACTACCAACTCGTCAGCTTGTCAGTGGCATTAGCTCCACAAGGTGGCATTCAAGGTCCCGCTCTTACGTACATTTTGGATGAGTCAAGAGCGACATGTCCCTTTCAGTGTTTCAAATAAAACGATAGTTTTCCCGTCTTGTTAGAAAAAACCATTGGTGGCTCATCTGGTTGATCTAGGTTTAGTATTTGGGATGGGTGAACACGTCGGGGGGTAGTTAGTGGCCCTTATCTAAAGCTTAAAACATTTAGGTGCTTGTTGTACTTTACTTGAGTATTTACATTACATGACATGTCACTTGTTAGAGGCTTTTATCCAAAGTGACTTACATACTCAATACTGTGGGCAATCCCCACAGAAGCAACTTGGGGTGAAGAGTCTCAGGGACACAACGACATGCTGACTGCAGTGGGGTTTGAACCTGTGGCCCCCTGATCCCAACACACAACCCACTGCACCACACGCCTTTTCATTTCATGCTACTTTATGCTTTTTCTCCATTACAATTTGTTGGCAAATGTTGTACTTTTTCTCTCCTAGTCACTTTGCAGATTGATGTTATTGATACAAAAATGTAAATCAACTAATACATATCATATATTATTAAAGCCACCCAGTAGTAACTAAAGTCATTCAAATACAATTGTATTGAAATGTGATGAACACATTAATGCATCAATAAGTATAATACAACAATTACAAATATATGCTGCTTCAACGGGCCATTCTGCATAATGAGAACTTTTACTTTAGGTACTTTTACTTTTGACTTGAGTTCTTTTACTTGCAGTATTGCAACTTTTACTTAAAGAAATAACCTGAATACTTCTTCCACCTGTGTCTATATCAGACGCAGAAGGGCTCTGAGCAAGCGTCTGTGTTTGAGGAGTTTGGCGTAATGCTCTGTCTGTATGCGTGTGTTGCAGACTGATGAAGGCCAGGGCCTTTAACGTTGCTCTGGAGCAGAAGCTGAGAGTTGTGACTCAGAGCGCCCTCGGTGAGGAGGACAGAGCTGCTCAGATGGACCTCCTCCTCAAAGATGAAGAACACACAATCAAGGTAAGACAATCCCCAACCTAACTGTTGCTTTGCTACGCTGGCAAAGAGAACTGTCGTAGGGGAGAGAGAGTGGGGTCAGATGACCCACCCCCTTTATCTAGGGAACTGTCATGCAGCCATACATTCAGGAAGCACTCATCCTTTCTATTTAGCTGTGTCGGAGAGAAGCACATTGTAAAGTGGTTGATGTGTTTTTTTCACAATAAACCAATGTTCAACATATCAGGTATAATTACTGTTATGTCAAAGCAAATTGATCCAGGTCTGAACATATGTATCATACATGTAGGTTATTTAGCAAGGTGTAAAACCATGTGAACCCTTTAGCTAAAGATTAGCAGGAATGACTAAGCTAGACAGATTCCCCCAAAAGCGGTGCTGTGGGGTAAAGGTTCAGCTGAACCCCCCGAGGCACTGAAGTTAAGTCAGGTCTCTGTAGTATGTCGTTTTACACAACTGATTTGTTTTTGATGTTTTTGACTAACCTATATAAATCATGAAAGTACATTAACAACAGACATGTGTTACCAGAGCATTTCTAAGGATATCTTTCAGGGCTGTTTAGTTCATTCTCACACCAAAGCAGGGAGTGGCAGTGAAAGGATGATATCTTTTTTAAATGATGCTCAGGTTTGAACTTGAAAAAGTCAATTGGTCAAATGACCCCCAGATGGCTCAATTGACCCCATGATGCGAATCAACTTACCCCTTCGATGGGGCTAGTTAGCCAACAACACCACTTTGTTTTTGAAGTGTCATGTTTTGATGGCCCTTTGTAAGAAATGTATTATTTTCATTTTGATTGACAGAAGACATACTGAAATAAAAGTTGTTTCATCTCATTATTCCTTTTAGACAGCATAAGTACAAATGGACTCATCTTACCCCGCTCTACCCTACATGTTGTCACTTTCCTCTCATTCATTTCACACTTATTTCTGCTGTTAGACGCATTCAAAATACCTTCTCTGTGTTGCCATTGACTTCCATCTGCACTGTTAATGATCTGAAACAGTAAAGAAAACACAACAACCTAATGAAGCTACAAGAACAAGTTGGACTTACATTGTGTCTCTCAATGGCCTCTCAATTTCCGGTTGGTGGGGAGTTCTATTTTGTGGTGGCCCTCCTTTTATAGCATTTAACATGTCTACCATCAAATCTTCTTCACTTCAATTTTGAATGGTTGAGATTCTTTTCAAACAAGCCTTCAAAGTGTTTTGGTAAGAATTGACCATCCTATCCAAATACAATCTGCTGAGCTTTGACAATCTCATTCTTTTCTCTCAGCATCCCACTGAGGTGCACTACATTTGCACAATCTGTTCTCTCTTTGAAGGCCATCAGACATTGGAGTATGCTTCCAGCTGAGCTTAAAACCTGCCTGGCTTCCCATGTTTTTACCATAGTGCATCATTTGAGACGTTAGTTTAAATGAATTTTATTTATTTTTGACAAATGTACCCGTATTCATATTTGATCTGTATTTTTGATCTGGTATAATTGTTAGTGTGATAGGCACCAGGACATGTTTTCATGTTTGTTGTTTTGTGCTTACCTGCCATGGGACTGCAGATGGAAATGAGCTTTTAGCTAAGATCTGGTAGCAGCTCTTCTCTTTTTGAGATGAATGTCTTTTTATGCAAGGTCCTTGTTCAATAATGACATCATAATAATTCAGTCAGACCTCATCACTCCACAGATTTACACAGAACATTGAGTGATGATTAGATAACTATAGCCCCCCCCCTGGGGGATGCTGGGATGGAAGCTGGGGTGGTGGGGTGGGGGGGGGGCAGGAGAGCAACTTTGAAGTAGCAGCAGCAGCAGCATAGCGAGGCAGAGGCAGGCAGACCTGGCAGCTTAAACAGAGCGGCATGTTTAGGAGAATGTGTTTGGTTGGTTGAAAGAGGGACGAGGTGCGTCACATGGTAATGTATGATTGGTGCTCCAGTTGACTGCCTGAACTAGCTCGCAGGCTTCGCATTAGTTTAATAACACAGAGAAGAATGTCTTTCAGGAATCTCTGTGCCATGACAATGTGGTGCTCAAATTGATATAGCTTGGTGCTTTAATACTCTGTTTGTGCCTGTGCCTTTCCTCAGGAGTTGGATGTCCAGCTGCATGACTGCAGGGAGGAGTTTTTTTGTCGTAGAGAGCGTTTGCAGGTCCTCAAGACAAAAGAGAAGAATTCTATTGCCCAGGTATCCAGGAGTAAGTCCACCATCATCAGCCTGGAGAGCCAGCTCACAAAACTGGAGAGCGAATTGATGAAACAGCAGGAGACTACCGGTGAACAGGCAAGCAGAGAGTCACAGGAGAGCCACTAAGACATCTGTTAAAGGTTCAGATTTAAAGACACATGAACACTATCAATTACTTAAAAGAAGCATTTCATGTAATCCTTTTATAAGACAAAAATTAAGGATACAAAAAATGACATTATATACATAATTCAAATAATACATTTAAATCAAAAATACAGAAAACTTCAATACATTTGTATTTAATAATAAAAAGAAAATATGAATAGATAAATACATAAACACAGTTTTATAAACCTTTGTATTATTTGATATGCTTTATAGTTTGACCATAACATCCAGTTCCAGTTCCTATGTTCATGTTTTGTCCCTTTACTTGTCTTGCCTTTTGTAGGACAACCTGATTGCCATCCTGAATAAAAATCTGGCGCGGCTGCAAGGCGACGTTCACTCTGATGAAAAAGAAATTCTGGACATAAAGGTGGCTGAGCTGACCGGAGCCCTGGAGCAGAAGAGGAAGGCGGCCAACATGCTTACCAACACGCTGAAGGAGTCTGAGGTCAGTCTGAGTGTTTGTCTTCTCCCCGTATTATCTGTTCACACTGAACCAGCGAAATAGCTCATCTCACACATTTCCTCGTCTCCGGCAGGATGACATTCGCTATTTGAGGAAAGAGATGGAGAAGTCCGAGGCTCAAAAGAGAAATCTGGCCGACAAGGTGGAGGAGCTTATTCTTCTCCGTTACACCAACGAAAAGGAGCTGAAGAGACTCCGGATCATGAAACAGGTAACTGATGTCAGCGAGTGTCATGACAACACATATGGACTTAATCTGATTCACATGTGTTGAGGAGGTTGAATTAAGTGTGTACACTATAACCCACTTTTCCCTATGTTACATATTGCTGTAATAACTTATTTGTCTTTTTTAATATGAATATCTGTTACTATTAACAAATGACAGAGAAACAATATGACAGAACAAGTGATGATGATTTATTTGAATATCACAGTTACAATCTACAGCTAACCCAACACCCAAACGTAATGTCTAATGCTATACAACTAAATAAAACCTGTGAATGTGCATTTAAGATGCAGGAAGCAGCACATGTTTGGCATTAGGAAGGGAATGTCAGTACGTTGGTCCACTGATTCCATTTGTCAACCAGTTGCCAGTAAACCAGAAGTGATTTCTCCTGGATGAGAAATAGATGTAAAGTGCATGATGCTTTTGCACTTCGGTTTAAGCAAACACATAGATGTATTACTAAACCAAAGTGTCATTCAGAGACTCATAAGACTCAAAATGACCACAAAGAAACACAAAGTGACTCCCAAGACACACAAAACCACTGAAATGATACGAAAAACAGCTGCAGGAGAAAAAGAGGGAAAACAACTACAAAGAGAAGCAAACTCCGAAACATACACAATAACTAAAACAGATGTCAGCTGTCTGTAGATTACCCTCACATACTGTATAGCAGACATTATGCCATGCAACTGAAAAGGATCACCTTCTGCCCTGCATTATATGAACCTCACATGTTCCTAATCAGGACAACATGGTGGAGCACAACGTCATGAAGCTAGAGGTGAAGCGTCTGAGGGATCTGCTGTACGACAAGACGGGCAGCGTGCTGTCTCTGGAGAAGAGGAAGCTGAAGCTGCAGAAAGCCATAAAGGACAGAGAGGAGGAGGTCAAGGTGTACCGAGAAATGCTTGGCCAGCAGATGAAGATCAGTGAGCACGAGAGGCAGAAACTCAGGTAAAAGCCCAGCAGAGACATCTCACTTCCTGGAGCATTTGTTCCTTTTTCTCGCTGTTTAGGGCTCAAAGGCCTCATGCCAGTGTGAGCTCAAATGGGCTGGACCAATGCATCTCATGGTGCCATTGGAATAGCAATCCCTTGGAGTGTTTTCCTTTCTTTTAATGTAAGGAAGTACATTCTGAAAATATTAATAATCAAATTATATAAAACACATGATAAATGCATGATATATCTTAGAGCAGTGGTTCTCAACTGGTCAGGCCTCGGGACCCACTTTTTCCTTAGTCAATAGATCGCGACCCGAAATTTTAAACCACTCAAATCTATTCAACAAAAAATCCTGCAGTAATATATACGCTTTGCAGCATACATTATTAATTAAAGTGAAGTACAGTGCATATATCCCTGATATCCCTCCACAGAACTAAAGAATGCTTTTAAATAAGGTTTATGAGATGATGGAATCAAAGCTGAACTGTATAACATAAAAAGGCACACATGCTGAAAACCCAACCCCAGAAGGGGGGTCTGGGGGGATTCTCCCCCAGGAGATTTTTTGAAATACTAACATATAAACTACCCATTCTGGTACACTCTGAGAGGAAAATAAATAAATGTATTATGACATATTAATAATATTTTATGCCATTGTTTGTTTTTCACTTTGTTCTGAAGCTGAACTTGCTGCTCCACACAGAGAGAAGAGTAAAGAGGAGATAGTCTGTGTGAATTACTTTAAATTGTGGGTAAGGGTAGATAGCCCCCATTGTTCTGTGATCTGTCAATCATCAAACCGGGGGTTATATTTCATTATGTGTTCATTTATATCTGAAGTTGTAACCATGGATGTATAAAGAAGAGTTCTACCACAAAGTTATTCTCCGTGGGGACTTCCGGCAACAATCTTGATTCTGATTAAAGGCCCGAAGACTCGGAAAAACATCAGCAAAGTTGTTTTATTGAGAAGATGATCAAGTTTTCAAAACCGTTTATGGTCTCCGGTACTTTCAGACCAATGCCTATTGCATGCACAGCGTTAGAAAATCGGGCCTTCAAAAAAAAAAACCCACGCGACCCACCAGTTGAGAACCACTGTCTTAGAGCACCAGTCAGTTATTGAAGTTATGTAGCGATATTTACCTAAGAAGATAATGACCAGACAGGAGGAGAGATTTGTGCAAAGTTAGTGTTTGAATATATTTAAACATATACATATACTTAAAGATAGGAAATAGCTCAATATGTCCTGAACAGTAATGTTAACGCTCTCATCAATCGCAACCAAACATTCCATGAAATGCTTAACGTGTGTATAAGCTGGCTGTCCAAATCTCCTGCATCAGAGTTTATGGTCAGGTTGACAGATAATGACTTCAGCCTTTAACATGCATGTCTTCAAAAACCCACTTTCCAGTATGGCTCGATGCTATTTTGTTAGCAATAGGGTAGCTAGCTTTCACAGCTTATCGCTCGGCCACAAACTGAAAAAGACTGCCGTTTCCTAAAACCTTCCAACATCTCTCTTCTCTGTTCTCAGTTATCTTGCAAGGTCTTTATGTCATTAAAGATCTGATTGTGTGGCCAAATATGACACTCAGTTGCTATTTTAGACCATTTCCAAAGGGGAGGGGTTAGGGTTAGGGTTAGGTACATTTGACTAGTATCCAAAATATAAAAACACTACTAGCAGAAGCCCTAGAATAGGTTTGATTCCCTAAGGCTATAGAGAGGCGAAGTCCCTCCTTTCCGGGGGACCTTCATGGGAACTTAAAATCACTACAAGTGTGGGCATGTTGAGAGCTGTACATACACACAAGGGGAGTTAGTCGGTTCCGTAAGAGCCAGCATGCGGGACCGGCTTTACAAGGTTTCAGTGAGTAACACGAGTGTAACGTTAATGTACGCGATTCTGGGATTTGTAGTCTTTGCGTATTTTTCATAGTCTTATATTTCAACAGTTTTACGACAAACACTTTTTTGACATGAAAAGGATTTTTTAAATTGACAAGCATCATATATGTAATTCGTGGCACAATTCAAACGGGATTGAAAGATAATCTTTCTCTCCCCATTGACTTTAATACATACTTTTTCCGAAATAAGGTCCCATGGGAAGTAGATTGGCAGGACTTGGCCTCTCTATTGGAATGTGTTGAACAATGCAATAACATATTTGGCTTCATTTGGTGGAGGCTTCATATTACAGGGGCCCACGAGTCACGAGTGAGATAGAGATCAAACGTTGCACTGAGTTGTGTTTTATGTCATATTTGCATGATTTTGAGAAAATGTGTACCTCAAAAGATCACCTTACTAAGAGTGTTTTTCTGTCAGTGCTGAACTGAATGACAAACTGTCCAAAATCGACTTGATGAAGAAACGCTTCGAGATTGTGACGCTTTCAATGGCAGCTCCTGAGGGGGAAAAGGAAGAAACGCAGGCTTACTACATTATAAAGGTAAGAGAGGTCTTTGAACACACCGCCATGTTAAAAACAGACAGATTTGTTTCACTTTGATTGACTTTGTTTGCTTTTCTTTAGGCTGCACAAGAGAAAGAGGAGCTCAAGAGGAAGGGGGACAGTCTGGATGCTACAATCCGCAAGATGGAGCTGGAAAACAGAGCTCTGGAGAACACCATCCAGCTATTCAACAACAGCAACTCATCATTTCGCAAATCCCTCAACAAAGTCAATGAATCCAGTACGTATGACCGGGTAGACAGAATGAACTTAAATACACAACAACACTCTATTGGGGATGATCAGCAGGAAGTGATTTATGTTTGTTTATTCTCCTTTAAAATCATTACAGCAGCTATCATTGACCACAACGTTTTTGTGTTAGGTCCAGAGCACCAGGAAAAAGTGAAACTGCAAGAGCAGTTGAGGGCGGCAGAAGTGACGCTGAAGTACAAGAAAAAACAGGTCCAAGAGCTCCAACAGGACGTACAGGTTCATTCTAATTACAGCCGCCCTTACTAAATATATCTTCCTTTATCTGTGACCTATCCTATAACACTGCACCTATTTCCTTTCAATTGGAATACATCCTCCAAAAGTGGCCTAGAAAACGTATTTCTCCCAATACATTCATTGATATTTTCTGAATAGAACCGATATACAACACAAAAGCATTTGGTCAATATAATAGTGATAAAGCAAAGGAGCAAGTACAAAGCAAGATGGAACAATGACAACACCAAGAAAGGATAAATACTACAAACCACAAGCACCAAAACTAAGGATAACATTAGTCAAATAAAAAAACACCAATATATGTATGATAATAGTCTTGAAAAATACTAAAACATAAAGTATAAGTTGTGTTTCAGTCTGCTGGACGACACTTCACAATACAGGGTAAAATTATTGCTCAACCATCTTTAATCCGTATGGTGTGTGAAGCAGGTATTGGAGATTTCCTCTAGGGAGGGGGTAGCCCACCATTTAAAGGGGACATAATATGCTGATGTTCAGTTGTATATCAGTATGTAGTGTCTCTACTGGGACATGTCTCCATGCTTTAATGTTCAAAAAGCTCTTCATTCTTCTCACACTGCCTGTGCTGCAGCACCTCTTTTCACCCTCTGTCTGAAACCAGAGCCCACTCTGCTCTGATTGGTTAGCTGGCCGGCTCAGCCTATCACGTATAATGTGTTGGAGAGCTAGCCAATAGAAGTGTTACATAGTGATGTCATTATATTACGGATGTCAACAATGGAGTTCAATGGAGGCGTTTCAGGCAGGGGGGGGGGAGTGTGGGAGAGAAACTCCCTCTGGAGGGAACACAGGGATGTTAGCCTTTGCAGACCATTTACATGCACTCAAACCGATAGAACACACTACAGGAGAGGGAAAACCCCAGACATATTATTTGCATTTCCTGCTTTTATTGTGTTTCTAATTCCTCCCTAAAACCGCTCTTTCTTCATTCCTGTCTCTCCTCTTCAGTGTCATACAAGTCTCTTGTTCTGTTGTCTTTTCATGTCCCCACGTTTAGCAACTCTGTCTTTGTGAGTTATTCTGGGAAGTTGACCTGGTATCAATCTGCCTCTGGGCCTTGCTTTAGTTTGTTCTTGTGTGCTTGTCACTCTCCATTTCCAGGACATGAACAATACCTGGGAGAGTCTGCGGCAAGAAGAGCAGGCGGAGACAGAAAAGATAGAGCACAAACAGTCCCTCATGGGTAAACTGAACAAAGAAATCTGTAGTCAGCAGGAGAAGGTCGACAGAGCCACAAAGCAGGTTGGATGTCCACTGTCTCACTTGTATTGGGTATCCAAACATGTATTAGCTGTCTCCATAATCACATTTTAATTTGACGTTGTCCTCCCCAGTGCTCTAAGCTGACCAAAGAGATCCGCTCAGCAAAAAACACCAGCACTGAGACTTTTGAGGAGAAGGATATTAAGCTGAGGGAGTTGAAAGAATTTAATAAGAGTATCAACAAGAAGCTGTATGACACCATGGAAGACAAACCTGACCTCAGATCAGTGGTGGAAGAATACTTCCTGCAGGTGTTATGCTGTTTTTATATTCGGAGGATTGTTAAGCATTTGACTGGCTGTGCATTACTGTGATTGTTGAGGTAGTTCAAGGGATTTCATTTAAATATGAACTTCCCTTTTTTTCTGCCTCAGGCCAATCTGTCTCTTCCATCTCCGTCTTCTACTCCTTCCAGCCAGCGGAGCTCCAAGACGAGCTCCCCCCACAGCTCGGCCTCTCTCAGGTCAGAAAGGGTCTCTTCTCAACCTCTTTCACCCAACCATAGATCCATTTCTGTCTTTTGTTTTTAAGGGTCGACAGTAAATGCGACACAGAAGTTATACAAGATGTCAAAGCTGGGATCCTGAAGATACAGCGCAGCACTGTGCAGTGTTTTCTGGTCAGAAGTGAAATGTTCAAAGATTACATTGTGTGGTATTAGGGCTTAGAACATAGCATTATATGATGGCCATGCTTTATGGTGTTTTATAGGTTGTTGCAGAAATGGTTGGGTTGACACCATTTATTACAAAGATTTGATGCAAAATCCAACCATTTTTAAACACTCGTTAATTGACATAAATGGTCATTCATTGGATTCATCCAAAATCCAACGGAAAAATCCCAGCTCAACTTTGGTAACTTTTAACATTTGGAGATTCCTGCAAGAAGTGGATTGGACGGCGAGGACTTCTCTTCTCAGCACATTTTATATAATGATTACAATTTATAAAATATTATATATATTTTCCACACAATTGATGCAGTTTCCAAACTATTTAGGGACTTGAGCATGCAAACATATTTAAATATACCCTTTATAAATGGGTCAAAAATAACATTGTGGATAAAACAACTTATTTTTGCCCCAAAATGCATGGGATTAGCATCAAATGTGATGTCTGTAAATGGGAGCCTTTTATCCATAAAACTGATTTTTATTCCAGCCCGTGCACGGCCAAGGTCCAGAAGGGGCTATGCAACGATGGTGATAATGCTACATCCATTTTAAAATCTGCAGGAGGACCGTTAGTTATAGTTAGGAGTTAGCTGTTAGCTCGTAGCTTCATTGGCGGCACACACAGTCCTGCTTGGCTAAATAACGGAGCTTACAGCTAATGGATGAGTTTGCGATGCTCAATTCCGTAAATACTGCAAAGTTATGTCTGGCAAAGGCATGGTTGTAGGGTTTGTGACTAACCCACATGTTATGCTTTAACCAAGCCGAGCTTATAAACATTTACCAGTTTAAGAAGTATTTTAAATGATGTCACATTTTAGTAGTTGATATAGCAACTGAATCAAACAGGTTATTGGGAGGATATCCTAAATACTATCCTGTTTTTTGTGTACAATAATCTACTTAATCTTAAATACATTATTAACATGAATAGGTTACCGTCTATAATGACTGACCAACACGACATATAACCGCTCTGCCTGTATCTCTGTGGTGAAGGTCTTCCGCGTCCTCTGCCGGAAGCAGCCCCCGGGCCTCTAGTCTGCACCCCCCTCTGATGAAGACTGTGGAGCTGGGCCTGGATCTGACCTCCCCCCCTCTCACCATCTCCAGAGGATCCAGCTCTGCGAGCAGCGGCAGCAGCAGGAAGTTAAGAAAGCCGCAGTGATGCAGATGTATTATCTTACTGCCGGGGATGAAGAGCAAGAGAAGGAGGATATTATAGTTTGAGGTTGTTATGGTTGCACAGAGTGGCGTTTAATCACATGATGAGATGCAGTGTTCAGTTCGCAAATGTGCTCTCATTTTAATGCAACAAAAAGTATTTTATTGGTGATTTTAGTATATATTGTTCTTAGGACTTTGTAGTTATTATATTTATTAATGTGAATCTTAAAATACTGGATGTTCCCACAGTGTGACTCAAATAAAGACAAACTCTTATCTTTTATCTCCATGTTTTTCTTTGTGAAAATGGTATAATAAATAAACCTATTTATTGTAAAAAAAAAACTCACTTTACCTTTATTTAAAAAAGAACATTGACCCTCTTATCTTAATTATTTTGTTTTTACTTTTTGTGAAAATTGTTCTTTTAAATACAATATTATTTAGTATTAAAAAAAAAAAAAAAATGTCTACGTGAAAATGCTTTCAATAAATACATCTACATTCAAAAGGAAAAAACTATTAACATCTATCTCTTTTGCTTTTTATTTAACTAAAATGTAGAGCGGTGTTTCAGCAGTTTTTTTCAAGCTGGATTCAAACTTTTTCTTTGGACACAAAATAATGCCCTGCCCCGCGGGGGCAGGGCATTATTTTCGCTTTGAGGAAGTAGCATTACAGACATGCCATTGTTTTAATCTGGGTTTGGTCTTTGGGTTTGTTCCAGTCCAGGTAACTTGTTGATTGGTCTGCAGCCACACCTCTCTCATTCCCTGGAACAGCTCACACTCAGACAGACGCTCTGCGGGGACACAACTGCTCTCAGATTTCACTGTGTTCGGATAGAGCTCCAACATGCTGCTGCTGCTGCTGCTGCTGCTGGCTGGATGTTCGCTGACTGCTGCTCAGACAGGTGAGAACACAAGATCCTATTTGGATCTGAAATCTACATCGTTACTAATTCCTCATTAATGTATACAGACAAGGTACATGAAACAATGTGAGTTGTAGCGTGAAGGCAGAGAGCTTATAAACAATGCTTTACTATACTATACTACAATTACATCATTTTTGGTCAAGAGGTGACATTTTAAGTGCAAAACATTTTACAAAGATTATGATGAATCAGGTTTAAAATGTATACCGTATATAATGTACAACAAAATTCTAGTCTCAGGATAATTCACTATTAATAAATACAGCTTACAAAAAAGCAAAAAGCCGTGAAGCAGAGTGCTTATAAAAAGAATATATAGAAATACATCGTTTTATGGTAAGAAATCAAATCTTATATATATTTAATTTAACTACAAACTTTATGATAAATAAGGGGTAACACAATATGATATCATTATAAAGAATTAAAGTCTCAAGCTAATTTAATATTAATATGTTGACTAGTCAAGGTACAAAAAAGTGAGTTGAACTGGAAGCCAGAATAATATATAGCATATAAATAAAAAATATCTATACCATCACATCATTCTTGGTCAAATACCTCTAATCTTATGGCAAAATAACTACAAAACGTTATGATAAATAAAGGTAATTCAATATTAATATTATGTACAGTCAGGGTACTAGAACACAAAGTCATTTATAGCAAGGAAGGCAGACAATACAGCTTGTAAAAATAAATTAGCTTTACAGTTTCATCATCAAATAGCTCTTATCTTATGGAAAGAATATTACAAACGTCATGATAAATAAAGATTTAAAAAAATGGATACAAACATTCAAGGCTCAATGTAATCATACAGTACATATACACGTATCTCAAGGTTCAAGAAAATATACTTAAAGCTGGAAGGCACAAACCATGGCTTATAGAAAATAGCACATCATTTTGGGTCAAGTACCGAAATCTTATGTTGAAAAGCTACACAATGTATAAGAATATAAGGTTTCAAAGTAAATACAAACTAAATAAAAACGTCTCAAGGTAATCCTGTATTATTATGTTCCACATAAGTACACAAACGTAGTTAAAGATGGAAGGCAGGAAGCATAGCTTATTAAAAACTGGTTATAAAATGACATAATTCTGTTCATTTCCAGCGACACCCCAGACAGGCCCCGCCCCGCTGACCGAGGCTGTTCCTTTTGAGGGTAAGTGCATTCAGGCTTGCATCATTTCATTCAACCTAACGACTGACATGACTTTAATACGTATCTTTTTATAGGTCCCACAGCTTTGGCAGTCCTGGTGGTGGCTCTCAAGTCCACCCAGGAGCTGAATCTGACCAACATACGTCCCAGCCTGCAGGAGGTAGCTAGCCTCGCTCCGTCTTCACAAATCCACATTCATGTCCAACAGTCTTTCTGAAAACATATCCTGAGAAACAATGCAGTACTTAGTGCTTTGTGACATTCTGTGCAGAACCTGATGTGACCAGAACATGAAAATGATTGTGTCTTTCAGCTGCACACTTTATTCCAGCAGTTTGCACCTGATTCCCACATCCGTCTGACAGTGAAGGAAATCACCAAAGTCTGAAACCTCAGTGGAGCCCCCTGGTTTACTTGCTTATTATTGTTCAATTCCTTGATGAATGCATATATTATTTGATCACATAATATTTTATTGCTCTATGCTTTCCTTTTCCTGTAGTGTGTTCTATAGGTTTTAGTGCATGTAAATGGTCTGCAAAGGCTACAATCCCAAAGTTCCCACACACTCTGCCATGCCTGAAACGCCTCCATTGGACTCATCTGTTTACTTATGTAACATAGTGACATCACTATGTAACACTCATGCTTCTATTGGCTAGCTCTCCAACACATTGTAAGTGATAGGCTATGTTGCGGGACATCTCTAAGTGGTTGACCAAGGGTGAAACGAGGTGCTGCAGCACAGGCAGTATGAGAAGGATAAAGAGCTTTTTGAACATTAAAGCATGGAGACATTCAGTAGAGACACTACATGCTGATATACACCTGAACATTTGCAGAATATGGACTCTTTAACTCCACCAAACTGAAAATAAATATGTGCACCATGAAGGGCATGTTATTCTCAACAGAGTTATGTAAAAATGGATAGACCTACATGTCGTCAATGTTAAAGTATCAGAAATGATATCAAAATGTGTTTCTCACAAATGTCCTGTAACCATGGTTATTGAACTGGAACCCCTTGCCAAAGATGTAAATGTGCATCACACATTGCAAATCATGTTGTAATTGTACAACATATATTGTGCTTTTTTATTTAACTTGCTTTTATTATCTATTTAATTATACGTCGCCTGGACCTGGAAACATTCGGGGCTTAGCCCACAGTGGTGGCGCTACAGTCGAATTTTCTACTGCAAGACTCCCCACAGCACATACACAATTGCGCCATCTAGTGTCACAAACGTATGCCTGCATTAGCTTTGTTACGGCAACGGATTGTGGGAGATTCTCATAGCACGTGAGGATCTCTTGAGGGTAAGGTGCCTGTATTATGTCGGTGGACAAAATGTATGTTTTTATTTTATAAGGACAATAACGTACTGTTGTGTTTGTTTAGTTTAATTTTAATTGTTTAATGCTCACAGTCACAGCAACATGTTTGTGTGATTGGCTATTTGCAGTGGCGAGCCGTGACTTTTATACCTAGGCCCTCTGACCCCCACCCCTTCCCTCGAGTTATTATGTCACAGCAGCGTATACTTCAGCGGAATATCAAAACAACGGCCCGGGGTGCATAACGCATCAATGAAAGTGACCCTCTACCACACAAAACAACACCTGTAAATAACCCTATTTGTGTTCTTTGAAATTGAAAAGGATATTGCATTGTGTTTGTTACTTTCGTTGCAGTTGTATGTCTTAAGTGTAATTTGGCATGCTTTTATTTTGAAGGCGAGTTAACGCTGTTGACAGGTAGTTGTTGTTGCTATGGAAACAAGAAAAGTTGCACAGCGGGCGGAACTTGTCATAAAGTCCGCGATAATAACACCCACCCATTTAGAGGGAAGATATGATTGGTCAATTGTACTGTCATTTGACATTACTCTCTCGTTCAGTTACTATAGCGGGGCCCTCTGTGAATTCATAGCTGGACCGCCTGGACGTCCAACAGCTCCTGCCTTCACAGTAACTCGCAGAGACGAGCTTCTTTCATTTAACCCTTCACATTCCAACATAAACTGAATAGGCAGATTTGAAGGATTTATTTATTTGGAAATGTTATTTTAAATACAATTAAATCAAGTTATTTTGGTAAAACTAATGAAAAATATAACTAAAATGTTTTAAAATATTATTTTGTAGAATATCTTAGGCCAGGGGTCGGCAACCCCTGGCACGCGTGCCAGCATTGGTACGCGGCACCGTAACCAGTGGCACACGAGGAATAAGTGGAATAAGTGTGCAAAAATATTTAAATTGTATTTTCGGATCCTGAACGAGACCGCCGCCAGAGCGCGTCTCCCCGTTACCTGCAGAAGGAAGCCATGCACGCAGCGCAGCCCCGCTCTCTTTAACTCCAGGTGACTTTCTGCCGCTTTCCTCCGTGGTGCTGATCGTTTCACCACAGAGGAAAGCACTTCACTAATTGCAGTTCCCATAAGGAGCTGTACAAAGCCGCAGTTTTTGCGTGGCTGTGTATTTAGTTGAAAGCCCAGTGGCGATCTGCTCATCTCTCATTGAAATAATATGCTACAAAGGGGCGGACTGGCCATCTGTGTGTTGAACTTTCCTGTCGGCTCCGAGACCGTAGTCTTGATTGATTGATTGATTGATTGAAAAGTTTATTAACAGCTTGTATATTGGGTACAGTACAGTACAGCTCAAAACATACAATTGTTAAGGGGATGCAGACCAGAGAAAGACTTTCGTCTTGTTTACATCAGGGTCCCCCATTTCCAATTCATCATATCATTTAAGACATATAAGACATATTTGACAAACAGATGGGTTATTTACAATTTACATACAGGTGGTTTTTTACATACATATTTGTTATTTGCAATTTTCATTTTAGATTTCGTTCTAATACATCCTAACCGGACATTTAAAACATACCAAGTCTACAGATATACAGTTAGTAACAGAGTCTAAATGCGAGTATATACATAGATGGGGGGGGGGGGGGGGGGGGGGGGGAAGCTGTCCATTGTACGACAGGTTGAGATTTGTACCATTACCGGGCCCAGTTTTGCAATGCTCTCCCCCGAAGGTGCTCTTTAAGAGAGGCTTTGAAGGTAAGTACAGTTTTACTTTCCTATACAGTTGTGGGAAGAGCGTTCCACCTTGATGTGGCATAATTCCGAAATGTGTATTCCCCCTTTTTCGATGAAGAGTGAAAGGCAAGGCAAGTTTATTTATATAGCACCTTTCAACACAAGGCAATTCAAAGTGCTTTACAAAAATGAAAGACATTAAGAAAATGGCATTTAAAAACAGTCATTAAAAAGCAAAGATGATAAAATAAACATAAAAAGAAAAAAGACATGAATAAAAGTTACAGTGCAAAGACATGCCTCAGTTATCTGAACATCAGCAGATCTGAATGTGAAGAGACTGGGAAGAACACGAGTGTCATCAACATTTATATCTTAAGAGAGGGAAGTTTTAAATGAACTGTCAGTACATTTATTTTGCTATAGTTGCACTTTCAGCCAATAGAAGGCAACAAAGGCTAACAATGAAAGTTATGGGAATCATTTTGCTCCATAGCTAGATGTTTTACCCGTCAATACTGAAAAACTACATATTTTATTTGCACCGCCACCTTTATCTGTTCTCTGCTTTCTATCTTCTCAACAATTTCCTTTCACGTTAAGAAGGACACAAAGTAATCCCTTCTGTGTTAGACGCTGTGACACATGCAGTTTGTTGAGCTGAATCTCTGTCATGGTATTACAACGACTACATAAACGGATTATCGTCAGTGTGCGAATTAATGGTCTCCAGTGTGGCACCTGTTGGACCTCACTGCTGTCACCAATGGGAAGAGGCCCGGGGGTCATATATATTAGTAAGAATTTGCACCATGTCTTTGGCATAAGACATGTTTTCAAGGTTGTGTCAAAGGTCACTACTGCAAGCCATCCTGAAGAACACAAGATACTATGTTTCCCATCATGCAACCCAGTTTGTACCTCAGGGTTTTCCATGCTCAGATTAAGATACTCGTGTAAGGAACTTACCCAGTTACTTAAACTTCAGTTCTATATGGTTTAATTTGGAGAAATAAATGTCATTATTTAAGTTAAAATTAGTTATGCAACATACAACATTGGGGTCTAAAGCTTCTAAGTTTTGTCATGCTAAATTACTTTTTATTTTGTGTTATAATCTTTTCTTTTTCTTGAAAATTGTCAAATTATTTGATTAAGAAAAAGAAAATATATTTCAGGATGTTCTGAAGATGATGGAAAATAAATATATAATATATATTTACAGGAAAATGCAATATCCACATGAAGAGACTAAAACCACATTAGGGCATGTCCTGCATCAATATGGCACCGCAATAAGAAAAAGGCAGGAATCCATAGTAACACAACTTTTTGTCGCAAGGCTCAGCACCCAGCTTCAGTGTGAGCAGAGAGCAGAGCCTTCATCATGTGAATCCAGCTTTAATCTCAAAGGAACTGGATAAATACGATAAGATAAGATAAGATGGTACTTTATTGATCCCAATTTGGGAAATGTTTGTGTTGCAGCAGCATAAAAAGACAAGGCATTTTACAATAAAACAATACAAATTCTAGAAATAAACAAGAAAGTAGAAAATATACATGTTGAATTTAACAAGGTATATACAAATATATAAATACATAAATATAAGACATATGGAATATTAATATTAAATATTGAACAGATTATATATGTGTAAAATGTACAGCGAGGTTGTATTCCAAGAGAAACTGGAGCAGAGAGTTCTCTTCCAGCCAGAGGTGATTTGTTGTACAGAGTTATTGCAGTGGGCAGGAATGTGTTCCTGTATCGGTCCTTGTGACAGCGGAGCTGCAGCAGTCTGTTGGAGAAGGGGCTCGTTGACCCTCCAGCTGCAGGTGGAGAGGATGGGTGGGGTTATCCATGATGGACACCAGCCTGTTCAGTGTCCTCCTCTCCACCACAGCTTCAAAGGGGTCCAGCTTGATGCCGATGACAGACCCAGCTTTCCTGAGCAATTTATTGATCCTGCTGGTGTCACCGGCTCTTATGCTGCCCCCCCCCCCCCCCCCCAGCAGACCGCAGCAAAGAAGAGTGCACTGGCCACAACAGACTAGAAGATCCCCAGCATCTCGCTGCACAGCCCATTGTCTAAGTGCACTCCCAGGTACTTGTAGTCCTCCACAATAGCCACATCCTCTCCCAGAATGCACAGGGGCTGAGGAGACGTCCTCTTCCTCCTGAAATCAATGACCATCTCTCTGGTCTTGGCCACATTCAGAAGCAGATGATTTCCTCGAGTCCACTCTACAAAATCACCCACCAGCGCTCTGTACTCCTCCTCCCCCCGTCCATCCCTTATACACCCTACCACTGCAGAGTCATCTGAAAACTTCTGCTGGTGGCATGACTCTGAGTTGTATTGAAAGTCAGAAGTGTATAAGATGAACAGGAAAGGAGACAGCACAGTCCCCAGAGGGGCTCCATACCAACCATCACATCAGACAGCACACTGCCCAGCCGGACGTACTGTGGTCTGTCCGTGAGGTAGTTGGTAATCCAGGAGATGGGTCTACCCTCATAGCCTGCAGCTTGTCACTCAGTAGCCGAGGCTGGATCGTGTTGAAAGCGCTGGAGAAATCAAAAAAGGTGATTCTCACAGTGCAACCCGATCCATCCAGGTATACAAGTGAGCACACTGCAGCAGGGAAGGTTCAACTGAAGGACCTCCAGACCCAGAACTCTACCCCCAGGATTAACTGCAGCTCCTCAGATCCCATTCATCTGGATACTGTAATATCATCATGAAAATCTAAATCCATGATCCAATCTATCTGGAAAAAGGCCTGTGCAAGCAAAGAGGCCCTGTCTGCTGCAGACTCTGAAGACTCTTTCTATTTCTGGCTGCACCCTCTGATCACTATCACTGATGAGGACTTTTGTTCCAGTGCGGGACAAACCTTTTCTGACTGATAGGAATCTAGGTCATAAATAGGGAGGCGGTACCAGATAAAAAATAGGACATTAGACATCCATGAAGATATGTTTCTTTCATAACTTTTTATTTAAATGAATGAATGTAGCATAGCATTTAGCATTAGCATTAGTCTTGTATAAAATTGTTCACACTTTGCTCTGTGGAGAGTAGCTGTTTGGAATAACAAATATTGCTTTTTTATTGTCTCATCAATTTCTTCAAAGCTGTGAGCACCACACACAACTTCATTGAGAAGGCAGCAGTAATTGTAGGGACAATTATCTCAAAACCTCTGCAAATAATATCCTAACTATCTGCATGCAAACACCAAACTGTTCAAATACAAGAATAAATAAATCAAACTCTTTATTCAACTGTACTTTAAATGACTATACAACCCTCAGTCAGCGAGTCTTGGGTGCATTCACACCGATTCACACCTAATAGTCCGCTCTCTGGTGCGCACCAGACGACAGTTTGTTATGGAGCTAATTTCCTGCCATAACTCCACAAACAAACTAAACAGGTTTTACAAATGCCTCATGATTCACTAACAAACACAATGTGGTTTGCAACTACAAAACACCATCTACAAACTAATGCATTTAGTTTTGCAAAGAAAAAACGTATCTATCAAACACATATATAACATTGTTCTAATAAATCATGTTTCAGAGACAAATTCAACTTAGGTTTTACAAGTTCACATTTTTTTTTTTCAACTACAACACTTTTTTTTACAACTACAAAACCTTTTCTTCTCACGGCGGAATATTACTGCCAAAAGTCACGTGACTTGTTACATTGTTTCATTTTTCAGAAGGCTTGGTTTGCGTTCACACGGGCAAAAACTCAAACGGACTATAAACTTTAAACACAAGTCATGTGCACGGAAATGCTGTTCAACCATTGGTCAGACATTAAGGGGGTAAAAACGCAAATCCCGGCAATTTCTACCGGAGCCTCCGCCATGGAGCATCGGCACCTTCGGCAGGTTATTCTCATGCTGCTGTTAATCTGGAGATCAACAGACACTAGCGGCCCGTGCATATGATTATATAATCAGACAACGTCTGTTAAAAAACATTATAACACATAATGAGACGTTCTGCAGTCAGGAGGGGCGTTTCACCGACGACAGGTGTTCTTACTTTTATGTAGTTGACGGAGCATTTTTACTTTACACGACACTGTTCAACACTTCATTCTGCTTCACTCTTTAACTAAACAACCGCGGATGTCTTGAAAGACTCTTTCGCTAAAGATTTTTGAAGACGGCCGCGTTCTTGTGACACGTAAATACTACGCTTCCTATGTTTTGGTGCGGACTGCGTTCACACCAGCAATGAACCGCTCCAGAGGTCGCAAGCAAGCGCTCCGAGACTACCTCTTTTAGCGGACCAGAGTCCGGTTGTTTAGTTCACTTAAGAGGTCTCGGACTGTGTTCACACCGACCCAAATGAACCGCACCAAGCGGCTAAACGCACCAGGGTTCGATTCAACCGGACTATACAAGACAGGTGTGAATGCACCCTTGACAGATGTCTCTGTGTGTTACTTCTGCTGTAGTGCTCTCCCATGCCGTGGCTCTGTGATAATCAATGATACCATCGTCTCCAGTTCTCCACATGATCTGTGGTCCGCTCTCTAAGCCTCGGGAAGATCGGGGCGACACATTCAGAAGACGTGGAGATCGACCTGCCTTCACCATGGACCTAAGACTCCTGTCTGTGGCTCTGCTCCTGGGGGCCACGCTCACACTCTCCCTGGCAGATACCTGCAAAGTCAAGTGGTAATGTAGATTTGATTAGTACAGTGTTTATAGATGAGATGAACATGTGTGGAATTTAAATATTTATGAGTTTTCTGTGGGTGCATTTAGGGACTTTGTAAGTGAAGGTACAGTGTCTTTATCAATTTGGTTTGATGCCCAGGCCACAGAGATGCAAAATGCCCCATCTCTATACAAGACACACAGATTTGAATGATGTGTAGCCTTTTTTAATTGTTTTATCATTGTGGTGATTTTGTTTGTCTCTTTGTAGTTGTTTTGATTTTCTTTGAAGTTGTTAAGATGATCTTTTGAGTCATTTTGTGTCTCTTTGTTGTTGTTTTGTGTCTCTTTGCAGTTGTTTTGTGTCTCTTTGTAGTAGTTTAAATGTTCTTTGAAATTGTTTATATTGTCTTTTGAGTCATTTTGTGTCTCTTTGAAGTAGTTTTGTGTCTTTCTTTATGTGTTTTGTTTGTATTTGTGGTTATTTTTTGTATATCTTTTCTTCATTGTGGTTTTGTGTTGCTTTTGAGGTTGTTTTTAGTGTTTTTGTTACCATGTCTTTGTTGGCTCTAATTATTGTGTTTAGATGTTTTGTGTGACTGTACTTGTTTTGGTCTCTTTGCAGCAATTCCTGGCCTGGCTTTCTGTTCCCTTTTTGCAGTTGCTTTGTGTTTCTATTTGGCCATTTAACAAACAATTTGAATTGCCCCGTTTTACAGCCATCTAAATGTGTTTCCTTGTGAGGGACATTTTGTAGGGGAATACCATACAGGCCCCTGATACTTTTGACCCCTCGATCAGTGATTTGTTCACGCTGCAGATGTTAGTGTGACAGAGTAAATTCTGCATCATGTGGCCAGCAGGACAGATAAAGCTTTATGGTGGTTTTTGGGATGCGTGAAACCTGCTGTGTAAAAGGGTCAAACGCATGTTAGACAAGGTACTTAGGAAGTCAAAGAACTGTGCAGCCACAATTCTCACGCATTTTATCTTGGACATGGGGAGACGACAGGACTCAGTTAATCATGTTCGTGCAGAAAACGAAGATCAAAATAATCAAAATGTTATTTGATATACTTTATTAATCCCCATGGGGAAATATATTTGATTTAATTTCCTGATGCTTTGAACACCCTTAAGCAAGTGTTACAGGACCAACTGATGCCCACTGCTCTGCCCTGCAGGATGTTTGGCATCTCGTGCGCAGATGTGACTGAAAAGCTGGTGAACCAGATCAAAGCCTGGCAGATCGGGCAGAGCTGTCAGTATGAAGGAGAGAGGTGCTCCTACGAGGTCAGAAACACAGCAGTCAACCCATTCATTGAGAATTACCATTATAAATATGGTATTTCTGTAAAAATAATCCACATTTTCAGCATTCATTCAACCTAAAGTCAGAATCCAGGCAGCCACCAAATGATGTAAATATTATAGTGTTTAGAAATGCGAATGAATCAAAATATGCATTTTAATTAGTTCACAAGTGACATACATAAAGCTATACTTGCCTGCAGTAGCATCAGCAGAACTCTGCGTAACAATTCAAATCTTAAATATGTATATCATTCACCTATTCTTTCACATCTTGGGCAACAGATATGGGAACATGTTGTACCATCTCTAGTTCACAATTGACTTACCCCAACTATGTAGCATCAACATTTGTTAAATTGTTTGGTTGTTGGATGTAGCTGAAGATACAATTGTTTTTTTTATGTAAATACAGTATATATAACTGCTCAGTGGGCATAATCACACTTGTAATGATTGATGTCTTCATAGGATAATTTGTAATTGATGACAAAATGATGCACATTAACAAACAAGTGCTAATTTCTGTGTAGAATGACCTTGTTGTGGATGCTTATTTGGCATTATGTTGTGTAGAAAGTGTCTCTGACCTGACTGAATGAGAAATGCTCTGCAGCTTGTGTCCACAGCTCCTTACCTGGTGAAAGCCACGCACACGTCTCCAGATTCAAAGAAGGTCACCGACCTCCAGTTTCTCCTGGAGCAGTCCATGGTCTGCAAGCTGACTGTAAGTGTCCTTTTTCTGAATGGTACAACAGGCTAATGCTCATACGAAACTTCAACTCTGTTCAAAGAACATTTATATTTATTGCAAACTGTATAGTAATAACCTTTTTTAAATGGTAATTTAATAATGCAAACAAAGAGTGTCAAAGTTTAGGTTAAGATATTGTACTCAGTTCAAGTATCTCACAGCTTTGATGAAACATTGAAACCATTAGTTGGATAATGTGCATTCGATTGTGGAGAAACGATTTGAATTAAAGCTACTGAAAGTGTTGGATTGAAGAGTTAAAAAGAGAAATCAGCTTCTGTTGCGGTGTGCATCTCTGATATCCTGATGTTGTGCAGGGAGACGCAGTGTCTGAGTCCTCTAAAAATGCAGCGGAGGACAGCACAAACTACTGCAGCCTCCAGAACCTGATGGATGGTTTGTATTTCATTATGGAACTTCATTCACTATATTACTAATTCACCTCGATCAGTGTTCGCTGACGTGTGCTGTGTCCTCTGTTCAGGCAGTGACCTGATCAGCGCTGAGGGATACCAACAGTTCAGCAACAAGTGGATCTGTCCCGGGTTCGAGGCCGCCAACTGCACCTTATAGTCACTCCATATCACCTCATCTGTGGAATAGCAGTTCTTAAGTCGAAACACAACATTGATTTTTTCATGCACTATTCAGCTTTGAGAGTTGAGTTTATTTTATTTTTGTGCAATAGGAAAACGACTGACTACATTTTTTTAATAACTTTTGTCTATTCGCAAATTAGCAAATTACTGCTCAATTCATAAAAAGTTAGCGTGAGATAATGCATGATTTGCATATTTAAACATACCATTTGACTAAACCTTGAAAAAAAGTAATTGTCTCTTTTGTTGATATATATATTGTCGATTAACAGCTATTTACCTGTTGTGTCTCCCCTTAAAATGGATCTTTCTGTTGTATTTCTAAATACCTCATTAAGATTTGTGTTCATAACATAAAACATTGTCAATACTGTTACTTACATATTCTACTAGTTGTTTATTTTAATGACAGTTGCAGGATATTTTACCATCTGTTGCTGAACAGTGTTTAGTGTTGTATGAATTACAGGTTTTCACAGTAAATGATTTGAATAAACACACAACAATCCCAGTCTGGTTGACAGAATAAAAACGAGCATGTGTTTATTGCAAAGCTTTCAAGACACTACCAATTACTGTGAGTGCTCAGGCAAACAGAACACCAAAATGGATTCTGAAAACATTTAAGGTGAGATTTTCAAGCAGGTCTAGATGATATATAAACATTGTCAAAGTATCAAAATGCTCTTAATCAGTAACTGATTCTTTAAATGAGCCGCCAGGACTCTGTTAAGTTAGCAATTTCACAAATATACACATATCATATGGCAGTGATGGTGCCCAAACGCAGACAGGACAGACACACAAGCCCCAGAAGCACAAACCAACCAGAGCAGACTGGGCATTCTAAGAAGGCCTTAAAGAGACAGGCGCTAAAACGGAGCATTTCAGACCGAGCGTGAATACAGACGGATATTCAGACAGCCATAATGAGAAGAATAATGTGTTTTTCAAACATTAAAGCATGCAAACCTGTTTAAGTCAAAAATGCAAGGATGAGGCTGAAAAACAGCATAATATGTCTACTTTAAAAAACAGTACAACCAAAGTCACAAAAAAACGGAGTGCATTTTAGATAGATTTTTTGTTCTAACCGTAACGCATGTAGGTTTAAAGTGTTTTTCTTATGTATAAGAAAAACACTTTAAACCTACATGCGTTACGGTTAGAACAAAAAAAAACCTGCAGCGCAGTAGGCTCCTCATACACACTGTTAAGTATAAATCATGCATGATTATTGCAATGTAATGCCTTGTTGAGCAGATACAGATAATAAGAGCTTGTGGTAAGGTTTACATATGACTGAATCTGTTCAACTCTGCACTTATTATGTAAACATTCATCTTATTAAACATGACAAATTATTTCATTTTGGAAAAGTTTGACCTTTTACTTAAATATAATTTTCTAATGCATATGGACACAAACTCATGTCCATCTTATAAATGGTACCATAAGTATTGGTCCATTATCATTGGACACCTGGCCCTGCAGTTACAGTGTGACCATGATGAAGCAGCTCCCCCTCATGGAGACACTCCGCCTGCTAATGAGAGTTTGTGACAGGAAGTGTTCTGCTTTTACAAAAAACTGCTCTAAAATGTGTACCAAATGACAGTCATTTAATCAAGTGTAATGTCTGTTTGTTATGTGTCGTGTCATTTGAGGAAAAGCCTTATTAAAATGAATTCTTAACAGAAATAAAGTCAGGGTCATTAAGTGTTGTAGACATTATATTGCAATGCCATTTAAGGAAAAAATCATAATAATAACACAGCAAGTACTCTAAAAAATAAAAAATATGAGCTCCATATTTGTTCCATATTGTATCATCTTCTCAAGCAGATGCTCCTTGATGTCTGTACAAAAATATACAGCATTACTTCAGAAGAAAACAACAGTTTGCAGTTCCTGCTCCTTCATGGTGAGTCATTTGAGATGTCAGGCATTTCTTTAACCGGACCTGGGAGAAGTAGTCCCCTCAAATGTAGCGGTCCTGCGCCTCACCCCTCGGCCCATTCCAGGCCTTGCTGTTCTGCGTTCTGGGAGCGTTGAACGTCGACACATGGACAGGATGAGGCCTCCTGCAGAGAGCCGGCTGCTGAGCGGTATGTGTCTGCAGCTCACTGCGCTTTACTGTCTGCTGTTACTTCTGTCTCAGGGTCAAATTCAGTCAAGCAGCAGTAGAACAGCTTCTGGGTGTTTATGGTGGCAAATTCTGGAGGAGGAAAGAGGGAAGGAGGGAATAATGTGGAGAGGTCAGTTACAGCTGACTGATCATGATGAGTAACGCTGTATTTTGAAAGTAAAACAAAATCAGGTGGGATAAATGGGTGAATTGATATAACATGTAGGGCTGTATAATGCTAAACATGTAGCATGAAGGATAATGTCATGATAAACATATAGCATGGAGACTTGAGTAATGATAAACATAACACGTATATTTGTGTAATGATAAACATGTAGCATTCATGATAGTTTGATTGTTAATATGTAGCATGGAGGATTGTGTTACGATAAGCATGTAGCCTAGCATTTTAGCATGTAGGATTGTTTAATGATAAACATGTAGCATTTAGCATGTAGCATTGTTTAGTGATAAACATGTAGCATGTAGGATTGGGTAATATTATTCACTTACAGGAAATGTTTTTTTAAATGGACTGGACTGCATTAATATAGTACCTTTTGTAGTCCTTTGCAATCACTGAACTACTTTTACAACAAATCCAGCATTAACCCATCATACACTGGTGACAAAGGTTGCCATGAAAATTGCCACCTACTGCATGTTCAGGCGATTTTTAGCTTTAGCTCAAAACGCCTGGATGTATTAGCAAGATCTTTTGATTATTTCATTTAAGATTAGGCTACTGGACATACTTGACTAGCATTTTTAAGCAATTTTCAGGATTGAAAGTAACAATATAGATACCAATATGTTGTCAGTTTATACAAATAATGGCTGGTGGGACATTTATGTGAAGAAGCTTTTTGGAGTGTTCAGACAAGCTTCTGCAGTCTTGATTGAGTATACTTCAGAATGCTAATGGTAATGTTGTACTTGGGTATTTAGAAGTCAGTAGGCCCTATGCTATACTGATACTGATACTGAGAATGTATGAGTATTGAGAATGTATTGAGTAGTATGTATGGTCATCCTCAATTGGCAAAATTCTCGCAAAATGTTTGAAAGTAGGCATTGACCTTGAATGCTAAGGATAGGATAGCTCGCCTGGCAGTAAGTCTATGGTTACTGACCGTCATGTGTGTTCGTTTCCTAGAATGTATCAGAAGACATAAATCATGTTACTGAAACACGATTCACGTGTAATAGAACATGTATGCATTTCACGATACATGTATAGAGCTAGGACAGTGAGTTGTTGTTTCTTTCTAGACTAAAAGGTAGCATGGTGCTAACATAGCAGCTAAAAGGCCAATGCTAATCATCTGTTGCCATGCTAGTTGCATTGAATTTGAACGTGGCACTGATCAAATCAAAACCTCAAGATGGCATATACAGTAGTGCAGGGGTTTCCAACCTTTTTTCCCAAGAGCCCCCCTAAATGACTCCTGTTGGAAGTTGCGCCCCCCCCCCCACCACACACACACACACACAAGGGGGGGGGGGAGCAACAGCGATAATTAAAGTTTAAAAGTCTCAAAAATGCTACAACTACTGTCACAATCTGGATGAATGTGAAGTATTTTGTTAAAGGAGGATGAAAGCGTAATCAAGGAGCACTATTGGAGTGACCTTGATGGTTATTGGACTCAGGATTCATTCATTTGGATTCCCGCTGTATGAAGAAATGAAAGGACGGCGCAAGTGGAAACAATTCACAAAGGGATTAAACTGTTTAAAACACATGCTCAAAGTAAGCCGGATTTTGCCGTTGTGTTTATGTGGATTCAAAAGTCGTAAATAATCTACAAAATGGAGGAGACCGATCTGATCGGAGCAAGTGTGACAAATCATCCAACTGAAACCGGCATGGACAACGACTATGTTTTAAAAATGCGCTTATCCAGAAAAGCCTGGTTTGGACACTTTACGGGCAGAAGAAACATTTCTATTAAAGACATAATTATACATTTCTGTCTTTGTATGCCTATAATAGCTACTAACTTGAATTTTTATTTAAATTAATTAATCAATTATTTGTTATTGTAATGTAGAGACAAGGCTTTTAGTGACAATCATGTATTGCCTTACAATTATATGTAAGGGAATACATAGGTTGGGAACCACTGCAGTAGTGTATCCGCAATTTTTGACTTAATTTTTGTATAGTTGGTAAGTAGTGACACATTGTCCCTATGCTTTGAAGACGGATCAGCAAAAAGTACAGTAGATGGCAAACATCCTGCACCTTTAAAAAATAATACATTCTTTACATGGCCATTGAGGCCATTTTGAGAACTTACCATTCAACGTGCGTATGAATTTGGGCCTCCTATCTTCAGGCAGGTAAATAGCCAGATAGTAGACAGGAACCCCAGTTAGAGCAATGCCTATTCCTATTAGAGAATTGATGGTGTCTCCGTACAGAGGGACGACGACTAAGAACACGCTACACAGACAGTAGACGAAGGGGAAGAATAAAGACAACTGTGGAGACAAAAAGACAGAAGAGGTCAGTTTGGTGACTGACATCCGAGTTTCTTTTTATGTTTAACATGCAGAATAATGATTAAAATCATTAGTTAACTATGGTATCATCAGAGCTTCATGTTATGTTCATAAGAGCAGGCACAGCATGAAAGACCCTCTTAGCTTTCCGCTCAGTGTCTTTGTTTGATTAACACAAAAAGGTCACTGGGTTTGCGCTGTTACAACTTAAGTGCAGTGAAGAGACTAAATAAAAAGCTTCCTCAGAGCCCTTTAGGCCACTAGCATGCTCCTCTGGTGTCTATATTCTCAGGTGATTATTATTATTAATAATATGGGCCTATAGAGCAGTTAACCAATCAGAGCAGACTGGGCTCTGGTTTCAGACAGAGGGTGAAAAGAGGTGACACAGGCAGTATGAGACAGATAAAGAGCTTTTTGAACATTAAAGTATGGAGACAGCTTGGAGACACATACTGTGAGAGTAGAGTAGAGGAACAAAATACAAATATGAACCTGAAAATGAGCAGGATAGGGCCCCTTTAACAATATGCATTTCATAACATTACCATGTCTGAATTAATACATTTTAATCTTGATTATTAATGTAACTACAGATGTATCTGCCAGTGATACATAGGAGGTTCGAAGTGCAATTATTACAGAAAATATTACTTCAAACCATAATATTTGAAATACTCACAGTAACTAGAATTGTCTATGTATGCACATACTGTATCTATGGAAACGTTTTAGGGCCAGTCATAATGCAAGGGAAGATACATTGTTTGGCTAGCATTTCGAGTTGTTAATGAATAAAACTGAACTTTTAATAGTCAGGCATAAGAAAAACTAAATTAAAGAAGAGAGACTTATAATTATGTTTTGCCTATTGAGAAGAAAGTGTAAATGTTGAAAATAAATGTTAGTATAGATTTAAGCTTGACACTTCACTTTATTCTTAATTCTCAGTCGCCTAATTTTTCCGCCTTGGCCCTTATACTCGTCCATACATATACACGATGTGTTGTATGCATTGCATGGTATTCATTACAGTATGATCTGAAGAATAAAAAAGCCTCACCTTCACGGGTCTGTGTCTGTCTGGCTGAGTGATGCGCAGGTAGATGAGGCCGGCCACAGACAGACCCACATAGAGCCAGTAACTGAAGCTGAAGTAGTTGATGAGCTGGAACACGTCCTCCACACACAGGAAGATCAGACCCATCAGCCCCTGCAGAACAACAATACACATACACTACTTTGTATGCATTTCAGGAATGTGATGTCAGTTGTATTCAAAGACAAGTTTCCTTACATTGAAGAGCAGTGCAGGTATGGGGGTATAGCACTCCAGGTGGATCAGACTCAGACTGTTGGGGAGGTGGCCCTCTCTGGCCCCGACGAAAAACAACCTGCATGAAGCATTAACAAAGTTGGAAAGTTATTTTCAGAACGTTTATCAAGATAAGAGCCTGGTCAGTTCAGTTCTTCCTGTTTACCTGGAGGCAGCGATGATAGAAGCGTTGAGTCCTCCGAAGCAGGACATGGCCACCGAAACAGGGATGATCCAACTGAACGGCCCCAGGACTGCATTCCCAAACGTCTGTGGGGTCAGATCAACATGGTTTACTACACTGTCTGAACAAGCAGACTATATTTAGCAGCAGAGTGAATCATCTCCCTCAGGACACGGTTTGTTTCTTACCACAGCGACAGCATCACTGGCCAGCAGAGACGGCATGTCCAGAACCACGTAGTACGCCACGTTGGTTAGCATGTAGATGATGGTCACTATGGGCATGGAGATGGCGATGGCCAGGGGTAGATTCCTAGAACAAGAAAACATGATTCTCCTGTCTTACCGAAACGTGGATTACAGGAAGTTGATGTAACGACAACATTATTTCACCTAAGTGGCAATTGAAATCTGCAGGAATGAGTCCTTCAACCCGGAAATGAGTCAGCATTTTTGCAATTCCACTTTCCTCGTCTCAAAGTCAATGAATAGGTTTTTCGATTTTTGTGGTAAACACAATTTTAAGAGATTTTAAACCTTTGCTCTACAATCTAAAATACATCAGTTTATACCCCACTTGTGAATTTTAAAGCTTTAACATGTATTTTAAACCCTGTGTTACCTTGAATTCTCAAGGTAAACCTTATTTTCCTCTCATAACTCCACTGTGAATGAACGAAGAATTAAGAAAAACGAAGAAAAGTCCCGATGAATGGAAATAACAGAAAAACCATATCATACATCCATTTACAACCTCCCACAAAACCTGTGTAGTAGAACGTTGGGTTACGTATTGTATTGTTATATTAACACAGGTGGAGCCCTCTACTGAACTCTATGGGTACTACCTTATCCTGCGAGCATTCTCCCACTGAGACTTCTATAGACGTAGCCGGGCCTTGGGGCGGGCCTACCTGAATGCGCGCGCATCTCACCCCATAAAAGGAGGCCTCGGCTCCTGACTATCATCCTACACCTCTCTTCAGCGAGCGGAATAGGACAGACAGTCCCTTGAGTAGAGGGCTCCGCCTGTGTTAATATAACAAGGGTTACAATACGTAACCCAACGTTATATCTCTCACAGGCTCCGACCCCTCTACTGGTCTCTATGGGTACAGTGGGTGGAGCCCTGATGTATATGCGCACTGTCGTCCAGCAATAGCATTCCAGCCTACTGCCCCTGACCGGCTTTTCTCGTCAGCAGCTGCTGCCCCACCTTCTCCTTTAACCCGGAGGAGGGGTTCGGTCTGAGTGTTGCGCCGCTCCGGTCACCCCGAATCAGTAAACAACTCGGGTGCACCGACAGAGCAGTTAACTCGGACACCCTTTTGGCTGACGTTAAGGCAAGAAGTAAAGCTGTTTTCTACGACAATGCTTTCAGAGAGGAGAGCTCCAGAGGCTCAAATGGCTCCGAGGACAGAGCCTTGAGCACTAGGGGCAGGTCCCACTGTGGGGTGGAGACGTGCACTACTGGCCGCTCACGGCGTGGTCAGGCCCCATACACAAAAAACAGAAGGGGTGCGGATCAGCCCCTGCGATCAGGTTCGGACATTTCGGGCCGGTCCTGTGGTCAAAAATGGACTCCATTGCTCTCTTTTTTCTCTTGTCTAAAAGCTCAGTGGAATCACTTCCGCAGCTGAAGAGAAAAGGATGATAGTCAGGAGGCGAGGCCTCCTTTTATACGGTGAGATGCGCGCGCATTCAGGTAGGCCCGCCCCAAGGCCCGGCTATGTCAATAGAAGTCTCAGTGGGAGAATGCTCACAGGATAAGGTAGTACCCATAGAGTCCAGTAGAGGGCGGAGCCTGTGAGAGATATAACCCAATTCTCCTTCATCCAGCTATATGCTGCTTTTCCGATTCTTTGTTCACCAAGGAGGCTTGTGACATAACAATGTTTTCTTCAAGTATGTAGGGTTATCCAGGGTTAGTTAGATATAAAAGGGTCAGTTTGTGGGTGAAGTATTCCTTTTAGCCTTAAATTATACACTATGTTAAACAGCTGCCTGCTGGATAATTCTCTGTGAGTAAATCATAATAAAATAGATTTACATTCTGTACACAAAGTACACAAGCAGATGCTTTGCCAGTCAACCAAAATAAGCTAAAAAGTCCCAACGTGTCTGTTTCCATGCCTCTAAACTAGTTTGTCTTTCAGTCTGTGAATGTGTGCGTACCTCTCCGGATTCTTTATCTCCTCAGTGACAAAGTTGAGTGTATCCCAGCCGGAGTAGGAGAACAGAGCTGAGTAGAGGGCCAAAGCTATGGCTCCAGGATCTGTGGAGGAGCCCTCAAAAGGACTCTCCAAGGTCTTAGTTTCTCCTACACAAAGAGAAGTCAAAATTTAAAACACATGTCAATCCATCCACGGATGCATTCAAACCTTTATGTAATCCTACCAACAGATATCTTTATTATTCCTATAACGATGATGAGGCAGAGCGACATGAGCTTGGCGTAAGTGAAAATGTCCTGGACCAGAGTCCCCCACTTCACACAGGCACAGTTAATGAAGATCAGCATACCTGGAAAAAAACAGAAGAAAATTAGACATACTGTACTTACAGCCTGTCCTCCTCCAGAACACGACCAAATAGGTTGATTGTTCAGCAGCTTACAACCTATAGTCACGTTTGAAAGTTTAGCACTTCTAGTGGCCGTGTAAGACACAACAATTTGCGGCATATCGGCTGATGCTCCCGTTGATTGCAAACGCTCCGGAGGGTCGTATATTCACAAATAACCCTCTCTGGAAAATCCTAAATTGTAGAATGGTTTGGCCATTAAAATGCTTTTTGATTAGATTTATAGCTAGAAGTGTATATTGTACTTTTAGAATCCAGGTCCAGTGGATGTGTAGGATCTATAGTTTGATAGATATTACGAAAATGATTTGAGGTCTCACCAGGAGAACGTGTATATACTACGTCTTTCCCCTATTCATTTCTATTGACGGCAGCGTCCATGTAAAGTTGCCGTCAATCCTCACGGGGTGAAAACAGTCATGAGTTTTCATAATAAAACCGGAAGTATTCCCCTCACTGTCAAATGATTTGACAGTGATATCTGCCGTACTCATCCACTAAAAAACATCAGTTTATCCTTGTTAATTACACAATATTGATTGGTTTAAATTGTATACAATGCTTTTGTGTTTTTAACCTTCGATTCGGAGAAACAAATAGTTTTTTCTGAGTTTAGGATGGTTAAAGACACTACACTACCCATAATCCTCAGCTATCGTTTGGGACTACAACATCCACTTTGCTTGAAAAAACCCAAGGTAACAAGGTTACGCCGAGCGTCAAACAGCTCTTTGAAATGGAATTAAACCACGGCAGACTATCCAAAACTGGACTCGAACGGATATTTGAAGGTGTCCGAAAATGACAATAAAATACGTGTGAAGCAGAAATCCTGCAGCTCCACCCGCTGTGACGGACCGGTGAACGGAGCAAAACACACACTAATGGCGCGTTTCCACTGCAGGCCTCGCTCGTTTTGGTTAGGCCTTATTAGGCCCGGCTCACTTTAATGCTGCGCTTTCATTACAGTTTAGGAACTGGGGTAGTTACTATAGTAACGCAGTGTAGGCGGAGCCGTGACGTCATCTTCAATGAGCGCCCCAGAAAAACAACACAGCCGTTAGCTCTTAGCACTCAGAGCTCACAGCTCTTCATATCTGTTCAGAAACTAGACAAAAGTTAAACAAGTACAAACCACGGACTGCCTGGGTCATGACGAATACAGTCGCTGGTTTATTTATGTCTGTATAGGCCGTTGTTGAGAGTCTGGACGGTCGGAGCATATATAACGTTAGCTTAGTCAAGCTCCATTTAGAAAACACGCATTTTAAAAGGGTTTTTCGCCTGCCGTCTGTCTGCAGACTTGTGAAAGCATTAATTCATGGTTTTTACTAACCGGTATCAGTATGTTGTTACTTCGGCATCATTTTGAAACATGTATTACAATTAAATCACGGTCAAATATGTTCATCTTGTTGTAGTTGTAGCCCCCTTGCCAGCGATTCTCTCTCCAGTTTAGCATACTCAGCCCGACTCAGCCTGGTTTTTCCTGGCCCTAGAACCACGATTTTATGGGGCCAGAAAAACGGTGAATTTGGACCCGCTAGCCGGTACCAGGCCAAGGCAAGGCAAGGCAAGGCAAGGCAAGGCAAGGCAAGGCAAGGCAAGGCAAGGCAAGGCAAGGCAAGGCAAGGCAAGGCAAGGCAAGGCAAGTTTATTTATATAGCACCTTTCAACACAAGGCAATTCAAAGTGCTTTACAAAATAAAATGAAAGACATTAAGAAAATGGCATTTAAAATCAGTCATTAAAAAGAAAAGCTAATAAAATAAACATTAAAAGAAGAAATACATGGATAAAAGTTACAGTGATAAAAGTTACAGTGCAGTCTAAGATATGAATAGTTCAATTAAAAGCAGCGACAAAAAGAAAAGTCTTCAGCCTGGATTTAAAAGTAGTCAGAGTTGCAGCGGACCTGCAGGTTTCTGGGAGTTTGTTCCAGATATTTGGAGCATAATAACTGAACGCTGCTTTACCATGTTTAGTTCTGACTCTGGGGACAGAAAGCTGACCACTCCCTGAAGACCTGAGAGATCTGGATGGTTCATAATTCAGAAATGTATTTTGGGCCTAAACCATTCAGTGCTTTATAAACCAGCAGCAGAATTTTGAAATCTATTCTTTGAAACACAGGAAGCCAGTGTAAAGACCTCAGAACAGGAGTGATGTGATCCACTTTCTTAGTGTTAGTGAGGACTTGAGCAGCGGCGTTCTGAATCAGCTGCAGCTTTCTAATAGATTTTTTAGTGAGACCTGTGAAGACACCATTGCAGTAGTCGAGTCTACTGAAGATAAAAGCATGGACAAGTTTTTCCAAATCCTGCTGTGACATTAGTCTTTTAATCCTAGATATATTATTTAGGTGATAGTAGGCTGATTTAGTAACTGTTTTAATGTGACTGTTGAAACTCAGGTCAGAGTCCATGACTACACCTAGATTTCTGGCTTTATCTGTTGTTTTGAACATTGCAGACTGAAGCTCAGCGCTAACTTTTATACGTTCTGCCTTGGCTCCAAAAACCATTACCTCAGTTTTATCTTTGTTTAATTGGAGAAAGTTCTGACACATCCAGTCATTGATTTGTTCAATGCACTTACTCAGTGTTTGAATTGGAGCATAGTCTCCTGGTGAAATTGTTACGTACATTTGTGTGTCATCCGCATAGCTATGGTAACTTATTTTGTTGTTTTTCATTATCTGAGCCAGTGGTAGCATGTAGATGTTAAAGAGAAGAGGCCCCAAGATGGAGCCTTGAGGAACCCCACATGTCATATTTGTCAACTCAGATGTGTATTTACCTATAGAAACAAAGTTTTTTCTGTCCTTTAAGTAGGATTCAAACCAATTTAGAACTGTTTCCGAAAGTCCCACCCAGTTTTCTAGTCGGTCGAGTAATATGCTGTGGTCAACAGTGTCAAACGCAGCACTGAGATCTAATAATACTAACACTGAAGTTCTGCCACTGTCTGTGGATGTCATTAAAGACCTTTACAAGAGCAGTCTCAGTGCTGTGGTTTGGACGAAAGCCTGACTGGAACACATCGAAACAGTTATTTAAATGCAAGAAATTACTCAACTGTTGAAAAACAACTTTTTCAATGATTTGTGGAAACGCAACCAAAAACGGCCCCGCACGGCTCGGCACGCTTAAAGCGAGCTACCCGCTGCAGTGGAAACGCGCCATAAGAGTTAGACCTAACACACTTAGCTATTTTATGTACCTCTGGAACAAGCTAAACTAGTTATAAATATATTTATTCTTCACTGTCGGGTCACTCATTACTGGATCAGTGAGCTGCATGAGACGATACTGACAGGCTGTCAGGAGAGGGAGAGAGAGAGAGAGGAAAAGAGAGCGCTTCCGCTCATTTCTCCCGTGTTATTATCCAAAGTTAATGTAAACTTGAATAATGTACTTCATTTGAATGCAGGCCCGGTTCTACAGGGGTGCATAAGGGTGCATTGCACAAAAAGTGAAAAATATCACATATATAATAATAATAGTAGTAATAATAATAATAAGAAGAATTTAGCAAGGTGCTTACACAGCAGTCAGTGATGGACATCAGAAAATGGCTAAAACAACCAGCCCTTATCGCCAGCAGTAACACTGCATCTATACTGCAGGTAATAACAGTTCAGATCATGGGGACATTACGTTACCCGCGGCCACTGTCGTGGACACTAACGCCCGACTCGCCGGCTTTGCCCACCTCGCCCAGGGAGGCGGAGCAGCCGTCTTCGTTGTCCCAAACACCGCCACCCCTCAGCGGCCCGCAAGTGCCAGAGGACCTCGGCAAAACAGAGCCTGCACAGGAATATTTAAAAAAGTACCCAACTCGCCTGCACATTGGGGTAAGGCACTCATTTTGCAGCTCATGGTTTCAAAACAGAGATTGGCTGGAATATTCATGTGAAAAAGATGCCATCTTCTGCTATGCATGTAGACATTTCGGTTCAAGTAAGTCAGATGCCTTCACCACAACTGGCTACAACAACTGGCGCCATGCTCTTACAGATGTAGCGCTTCATTTCAGACAGTTTGAAACGCGAGAACTCAAGAAATCTACCCTCGTGGGGGCACGCTCATGTGATTGGCTTAGAATTGAGGAGACATCTGATTGGCTATAGATAGAAAAAATTACAAGTACGAATCGGGTGACCTTCAGGGGAGTCTCAAAAAACCCACACACGAATGCACAGCGATCCATGCACAGAAAGCGGCTTGTGTTTGCAGGTTCAGGGGATTTAAACGGAAAACAAATATGTGAGGATCAAAAATACATATGTAAAACTTTTTTCTGTATTTGGATTTTATTTACATGTATATGAAACCGAACACATTTGTGTGTGCAGTGAAAAACACAAGTGTGGATCATGAAATACAAGTGTGAATCCTTCTGTGTGCATGTGTGTATTATGAGACTGTGTATTATGAGACCATATATTTGTGAATATACGACCCACCGGAGCGTTTGCAGTCAATGGGTGCACTAGAGGCCGAAAACTTTAAAACGTGATTATAGGTCGTAATAAGCGCTTGAACAATCGACCTATTTGGTCGTAATAAGCGCTTGAACAATCAACCTATTTGTTCGTATGAGTTGGAGGACTTGTTGTGTACTTTCCTCTGCATGATTGAGACATTAATTCACACAGAAAAGCCTAAAACAGCTGGGTCACTTCTGCTTTCTTGTCAGTTGCTGGCACCATGGATGTAAAAAGAGAACTGGATACAGTGTTGGAGACGAAACCCCGTTCATTGCTATGAAAGTTGCTCAGTGGCGCTTTAAGCCAAAGTAGCCTGACTCTTGAGTGTTAAAGGGGACCTATCATGCAAAATGCACTTTTGTACGTCTTTTATACATGAATATGTGTCCCCGGTGTGTCAGGGAACTCACCAACTGTCAGAAAATACAACCCTCTCTCTTTTCCTCCATACCCAAATCTCTAAAAACGGGGCTGCAACGGATCTGATACAGACTGATACAGATTTGAAAATTCTCTGACGTCAGGAACGAGGAGCTCCGCCTATTATGGCCAACTCTCCACCTATCACGGGAATGTGGGGTTGAACCATTGCTGCTCGAAAGCGCTGGAGACTCTGTAGTACATATGCCAGGCCTGTAAGTGGCGCTGTAGTCTGCCACAAAAGCAGCGAAGAAGACTTCCCGCGCATGGTTGCCCTTCTGTGTATTCTCCCCTGTGGCTCTTTTTCTCCCTTCCCCCGGCAAGCGTTTGCGCCTCAATTCAATGCAATCCCTCCTCGTCGAGGCAAGCACTGTAATTCTCTCCGGTAGTCCACCCAGGGCTCTCGACTAACTTTTTTCACCATCCTCCTGGAACCGTCCCGAAATACAATCTAAGCCGTCCCGAAATTAATGTGGACCATCCCGAATTTAAAATGTTAGTTTTTCTACATTATCATTAGTTAAAATCATTCAAAGTGACCTTTAACATAAATAAAATATCATACAAATCATAATTTATCAACCTTTTTATTTGAGTAAATCAGTAATCACATAAACAAAGGCCAAATATATTTAAACAAACACACAAACGAGAAAATTACTCTAATATTGAATCCAATCAAGTCCCATCCAATTAAAAAAAAAATCCAACACTCTGTCCTGAAGACAGAACCCAGAGTAACCACTAACCAGGATGACAGTCTGTAACACAGTCAGGAGACCTTTATGAACGGCCCCGCCCCCTCGCATACAAACAGAAGAGAGAGATCTCGTCTGGATTGGAAAGATAGAAAATACATCATAGACGCATGTTGTAGTCTTATTGCATATTAGAAACGGAGTTGGTGAAACTAAAACTACGATATAATGTGTATGTAGCAATAATACATATGACATATATTTTTTAAATGTCTCCAGTACCGATAAAAAGTCCGATAACGTCGGAGCTTAACGTTACCACTGTCTTTAATAATTCCGGCCCGTTTAATACCGGGGCTCGGTACCCATCCCTACATGGGGAGAGGCGCAGCATATTGCTAAGGACTAAATACGATGGAGAGTTTTCATCTCAGCCTTATTACCCATAGGGGATGAAGAGGAGTAAGTAAATAAAGAGGCCGGCGCTCCAGGGTCTGGTTCTGCTGTGCGTTTTTGTGATGTAACGGTAAAACATTTCAGAATTCCTCCACGGGATGCCATTGTCATTGTACATCACTCAACCCGCGAAATACACACACTCAGTACATAGCTAGACCCGCGAATTTGCGGGCCAGGAATTTGCGGGCACAGCCAGCGGCACAGCTGTAGCTACATGTGTGTGTATTTCGCGGGTTTCTAAATATTTTGTGCGTGTGTGTTTATGTTGACAAGGAGGTTTAATAACTGTGTGCTACACAAAACATGCAGTCGGTTTCATTTTCATCGCCGTTTGTAGAGTTAGCAGGGTATTTTTATTTTAACTCTCTTCCCAAAATTATTTTTTATCCTCCCCGATACTATTTTTTTCGGCCCCGGGATGACGGGACGTCCTTAAGCTCGAGCCCTGAGTCCATCAGCAGATGAGAAACACCCACCTCTTCGCCTCTTCCAAGGAACGAGGGGACCGTGTGGCAGAGTTTCAGATTTTTTGTCCGTTAAAGTTTAAATCTTCCGGACAAAATTAGAAAAGTGCCGGTGTCTTCTTTGTTATTTATTGAGCTTTAAAACAAATGAATAATGACTCTATATAATCATATAAGAATAAAACACGGAGGACGGAGATCTATTTTGCTCCCCCTCTTCTGAGAGCCCAGCAGCTGATATCAAAGCACGCTCCCCTCTCCTGCAGGGGGGCGTGGTCAGCTGCAGCTCATTTGCATTAAAGCTACGTCACAGAATCAGCCCCTGCAAAAACAGGGCTGGAAAGAGCAAATAGAGCGAAATGAGGCATGGCTAAAATGCAGGATCTGTTTGGTATTTAAAAAAAATAACTATATTTATATACTTTATATAGGTATGGCCTGACAATATATTGTTCAAATATAGCATGATAGGTCCACTTTAAAGTACTCATACCTGGGCCCATAGACAATGCGTACATGTAAGTTGCTTAAACCCCGCCTCCATCCGCAGCGTCACGCCCACTCACGGCGAAAATAACTCTGGGTCCGGGCTTTCAGCGCATTTTATAACTTTAAGACCCTAATGATTAATAAGGGTTCGTAATGGGTTGTTGATTTAGTTTTGAAACCCCCCCCTCCAATGTAAGTCAATGGGAATAAGCTATTTGGGCCCAATGACGTCACTGACTGACACAGAAGTTGTAGTATCACCGTTTGACCACTACAGACATTCAACATTCGGCATGCTTCCTTGGGCTTGGTTTGCACTCGCAACAAAAAAACATTCAGGAAACAAGGGTCAACCATCTAACTCTTTCTGTAATACGTTACATTTAATTTGGTAGATCGTCCTTATGTCGGAGATAGCAGAACCACCTCCAGTGTGTCACATGGGCCACAGTCTGTAAGAGGGTACAGTAACTCAACTAATCTCTCACCTAAATAACACTTCTGTGAACTACATTCTCCACAGGACAAAGCCAGGCAGCGGTATTTTTACAGTGTGACGCTCTATCTATAGCTGATGCCAGTCACACAGGGTTACAGAGTTTGGAGCTCAGCTGAATGGAGAGCTAAAGATGTGCTGTTGAAATACGGTTCCAAGAAAATAGACAACATTTTGGGTTTTAACTTTAATATCCTACAGGGGGCGACTCCACTTGTTGCAAGTACTCTATACGTCTGAATGTATAGAAGTCTACGAGAAAAATACCCTACTCTTTTGATTTAGAACCCCAGTAAATACTTTCATGGTCTCAATTGCATGTCTTGCAATTGCAAGTCTTTTTCATGATTTTCTTTTGGTAAATCAGGGTCTTTTAGAGTAGAATAGAAAATGACATGTGTCATTAAGTGGGAATCCTATTATACTGTAGTTGTTTAAAAAGGAAAACTGCTCGTAAATAAATCTAATGGCTATTGCTTAAAAAGAAGATCTCTTGACGTAACATTTCAAGGATTTCCAAATCAATCATCTCTAAATCTGGACTGAACACAGGTACATTTGAAATACATGGCAATGAAGTGAGTTTTTCATGGCTGTATTCTTCAGCACAAATGTATAATTGCACAGATTTTAAAGGTCCCATGTCATGGCCATTTCTACTGATCATAATTCCATTGTTGAGAATAGAATAGATTTACATTGTTCAATTTTCCAAAATCACATTGGTTTCTCATACAGCATCTCTGTATAGTATGTGTATTCCAACCCAGTCTCATGGCATTTCGTGTTCACCAACACGATATTTAATCTATTGATTCGTGTTCACCAACACGATTTTCCCCTTTTTTTCGTGTTGCACAGCACGATTTTAAAAGCAATGTATTTCTACTGGTAATGTGTTTCGTGCCTGTAGCACGTCTTTTTCTCCGGTCGGGTCGTGGAAGACCGGAAGCTGTGTGGTTCATAAAAACACGTTTTTACTCAATATCAAGCCACAATTATTGCTTTTATTTTAAATCGTATAATTTCGGACTTTTGTTTCCGTCTGTGAGGAAAATAAATGGGGCTCAGAGCCTCAGGATACTGAAATCTGTATTTTTTAAAACTTTTTTTCCTTCTAATTTGTTATTCTTTTCAAAATAACACACTGTTATTTACTCACCAATAACACACAATTATCCTTGCTTTTATTTATTGGTTTAATTCCATAATCTCTGGCTTTTTTGGCATCCGTCAGGAACTAAATTTCAAAATAAAAATAACCGGAAACAATCGTAGGTATTTCGAGCGATTACCCAAGATCCTCAGCTATAGTTTAAGCTCGCTGATTGGATGTTTTAGCCGCAATGCATGCTGGGATTTGGTGTTTTTATTATATGAAATCCGGAAAACATTTAAAAAGAATAAAATAATACTTAATTCCGAGTGTTCTTTTTCTCTTTGAAAGTCATCACATAACGGCATTGTAATACACGGTTCGGCTGCATTACATATTACAGATCTGCCGTAGTTCTTTATTTATAGAGCCCTGATGAGAAGACCTTTGGACAAACTGAAGAACTGCCGCCGAAACTGAATACTTGACGTGGATCATAAATATATCAACAATTAAACAACATCTTCAATTTCTCTTCACACAATACGTCTCCTTGCAGTATCAACACTAATTCGGCTGACTTTTACATTTGATTTAATTCGTAGATAGGTTATATTTACACCATAACGGTGCACAGCTAATATAAAAGGATATTACTGATTTTCTTTGAATGTAAGACTGTAAATACTGAGTCTGAAATAGTATAGCAATATGCTGTAAAATTATGTGAAAGCATGAATAAAACTACACATCTTCAGATGTTGTACATACATAAGTGTCCTACACTAATAATACAAAGTTATTATGGCTGTGTGTACCTTATGTGCGCCGCCTAGTGGTTAAAGCACGTTATTGAATTATTGTTTTTATGTGTTATATTTGATGAAAATATATTAAGAGTACATACTTTCATAGGGGGAAAGTAGAAGGTCTGTGATAGAAATATAGAATATAAAAAATCAATAAGATACTATAAGTGATCTCTACAATAAAACAGTTTAGTGCAGGATGTACAAAGATATTAATAGGAGGAGGTGCGAAACAGAAAAACGAATTAACCTTTATTTAAACATTAAATAACAGATTAAGGTTTTCCTTTAAACAAGAAAAAAACTTTGGGGGTATCTATCTACAGATAAATATTAAGCCTGACAAAGTACTTAACATCTTTAACTATGTTGAAGCACTTATTTTAACTGATATTATACATATGAATTATACTCTTATGTATATAGATAGAATAAGAAATGTGCAGAACATGACAGTTTAATGGTGGTACACTCACACATTGATAGATGTCTTGTAATGCACTGTTGAGGAACCTGTGACCCAAGCTTTTCATTCATTGCATAACTACACCGTAGTTGTGTATATGATATGTCAATAAACCTTAGAAAATCTTGAAATCTTGAAAGGGATGTGCAAAATAGCCATAATACAGTATTTAATTAACTATTAGTAGAGAATAACGAGTAATGAATATACCTTATTACTCATTTCCATTCATGTCAATTGCAGATACATGTTTAGTCTTCTCAAGCACCAACTATCAAATATCTCTCCTGATTGTTGGCACTTGACAATCAGTTAATGGACCAGCACCAGAGGCGTTCCCATACACACATAACGTGGGAGCTGTTACATTACATTTCATTTAGCTGACGCTTTTATCCAAAGCGACTTACAATTACCGATTACAGAGACATTCTCCCTGGAGTAACTAAGGACTAAGTGTCTTACTCAAGGGATCTTCCGATCTTCAGCCCACCTCACTATCCATTAGACCACCACTATCCCCCCCTGTTCTTCATGAAATCCCAGAAGGATGAAGTTATGGAATTAAACCAATAAATAAAAGCAAGGATAATTGTGTGTTATTGGTGAGTAAATAACAGTGTGTTATTTTGAAAAGAATAACAAATTAGAAGAAAAAAAAGATTTAAACAATACAGATTTCAGTATTCTGAGGCTCTGAGCCTCATTTATTTTCCTCACAGACGGAAACAAAAGTCCGAAATTATACGATTTAAAATAAAAGCAATAATCGTGGCTTGATATTGAGTAAGAACATGTTTTTATGAACCACACAGCTTCCGGTCTTCCACGACCCGACCGGAGAAAAAGACGTGCTGCAGGCACGAAACACATTACCAGTAGAAATACATTGCTTTTAAAATCGTGCTGTGTGACACGAAAAAAAGGGGAAAATCGTGTTGGTGAACACGAATCAATAGATTAAAAATCGTGTTGGTGAACACGAAATGCCATGAGACTGGGTTGGTGTATTCACTCTCTGTCCTACATGCCTTGTTGGAGCTCCTGCCCCCCCCCCCCCTCCCTATGAGCCCACTGTGCTCTGATTGGTCAGCTCGCCCACTCTGTTCTGATTAGTCAACCACCGTTACAGCTGAACATCAGTGATTATGTGTTACAATGGCGTTTGTTAGCAACCAGAAAATGACACTAATGACAAACAGAGGAGAATGGGTTTTGGGTGCCGTGTTGGCGGGATGTTGCGGGGCTCGCTGCTCCGCCCTTTGAGGCTCAAGGAGCGGACAGTGTGACCTGGATTACTGGTGTCATTTCCTGGTTGCTGCGTGGGGTCTGCGAGACCAGCGAGACACCGCGGAGCTCAGCCTGAGCACACACACACACACTCACAGTCTGAGCTCCGAGTGTGTGTGTATACCGGGCCCGGCGCCACGAGGGGGCAAAAGGGGGCATTGCCCCCTCAGTTGTCTTATTTGCCCCCTCACTTTGAGCATCATTCATCCATCGAAAAGTAAAATAAATGTCACAATTATTAAATAATTATTTTCCCCAACACACATTACTATGTCTAGATCAGATATGTGGGCAGGCAGTCAAGCAACGTGTAAACAAGCCTCAACCCCAAGTGAGCTTGTATTCTTAATTCATGTTAGCGTGTGTGCTTACTGCTTAGCTGTAAACACAGTCGGATGGGTGACCAAAACGTCCCCGTTTTCCGGGCAACGTCCCCTTTTTCGGTGGCCGGTACCCGGTTGAAACTGCCGAAAATGTTCCCGGTTTTGAATGTGCGTTAAAAAACATAGAGCAAGGTGAAATAAAATGTTACATGTCAGTAAAAACAGAGTAACAGTGTTGTGCCTGTTTGTAGCGTTAGCGTATTTCTTCTTCTACCTCTATTTCTTCTTCTTCTACTTCTTCTACCTCTACTTCTTCTTCTTCTACCTCTACTTCTTCTCCTTCTTCTTCTTGTTCTACTTCTAATTCAATATACCTTCCCGCAAAATATTGGACAAAAGAAAGTCGGCTAGTAGTGTCAACTAAATCCATAGTATTACAACAAAAGTGCTTTAAACGAGATCAATTATGAATGTATGTTCTCAATCGCCTAGTACGGGATTGAATATTAAATTAGTTTAGATTAGATGTATTGTCCCCAGGCTGCAATGCCTGTATGGATCAGGATTTTGCCAAAGCGAGCCCTTACTATAATAATATGTTATGTATTATTATAAACCGTATTGGTACAATGAGCGACATCTAGTGACGGATTTTGGAACATTGATTGGATTTTTCTCATGGCAGTTAGACTCCAGAGACAAACCAGGGGACTTTATGTTTATCTGTGTCTGTCCATTTGGTGTAGTATTTTATCCAATATTAAATTTGGTTTATATATTAGTCACTTTGTTATGAAATGCCAGGTTTTAGGCCTTGGTTTGAACATTCAATCCTGGAAATAAAAAATCAACCTGATTAATTGTTCTTTAATCCTGATATAGAGTAGATACAGGGTTCCTGCAGGTTTCTCCCACTCGAATGTAAGACTTTTTAAGACCTTCTTAAGACCACTTTGAATACAATGTAAGACCTATTTCACGGCAAGAAAGTAGGAAGGAAAATTGCTATGAAAGAAGAAATACGTCCCATAATTACTTACAAAGTAAATGTATTCATGTTCAACATAAGAACAATGACTGAACATAACAGCATAACAGTACACAGAACTGTGTTAGCGTGTTAGACAAAAAGTGTGTGTGTGTGTGTGTGTGTGTGTGTGTGTGTGTGTGTGTGTGTGTGTGTGTGTTCGGGCTGTGCAATTAATCGTATTTTAATCGCAATTACGATTTTGACCTGCCACAATTACGAAAACAACATAATCGAAAAACGATTATTTAGCTTTGCTAGGTTGTGACAACATATTTGATCTAATTAATTTTAGTCTAATTTATTTTTATTTATCATATTTATATATATGTTTAGTAGCTTGTGGAAGTGCTCTCCAAAATATTTGTTGATCTTGTTTATTGGTATTTATTATTTTGATATCATTTTTTAAATGTATCATTTATTCAATGTATTTTTGTATTGGTTTTTCAGTTGAAATCAGGGTAATCAACAGTTAAAAAGATACTGTTCCAATTAGATATTCGCTAATGCCACTAGGGCTGTTTTTCTGGGAGATAAACTATATAGCGAGAGAGAAGTGTTTCTTACAGAGGCAGGCTGCAGCGATGAGCCGGACAGCATCGTACGGATGGCTGCATGTGGGGTAGAACGCCTCCACCAGGTAGTTTGCAAAGGTCAGTGAGATGATGGCCTGGCTGGCCGGCTCCACCAGCAGGATGGAGGTCCACAGACGGATGAAGGCGAGGAAGCCTCCGAAGGACTCCAGGATGTAGGCGTAGCTGGCTCCAGACTTGGTGATGGTGGTGCCGAGCTCTGCGTAGCACAAAGCCCCGAACACGGAGAAGAGGCCTCCAACGGCCCAGATCACCAGCGACAGCCCGTAGGAGCAGCTGTGCATCAGGACACCTTTGGGCGAGATGAAGATCCCGGAGCCGATCATGTTCCCAACGATGAGGCAGATCCCATTCCCCAGGGAGATCTCTCTCTTCAACTGCATTTTCTCATCTTTCTCATTAACCGGGGCCTTTACAGTCTTTTCAGATGAAGCCCACCACTTTGGACATATTGTCTGCGACATGACCCCCAACCTGTTCCTTAGATCGTCCATCGGACCTTGTGTGGGGATAATAGGGAAAGAATTAAGAGGGTTACTTTCAAGAATATATCCGTTACAATTACTAATTACCTACACAAAATGTATTTGCCCTATTATGCTCATTTTCAGGTTCATATTTGTATTTTGTGCCTCTACTCTGTGACATGTCTTAATGCTTTAATGTCCAAAAAGCTCTTTATTTTTCTCATACTGCCTGTGCTGTAGCACCTCTTTTCACCCTCTGTCTGCAACCAGAGTCTGCTCTGATTGGTTAGCTGGGCAGATCTGTTGTGATTGGTCAACCGCTTAGAGATGTCCCGCCCCTTAGTCACATACAATGTGTTGGATCCGGTTGGATCGCTAGCCAATAGGAATGTGTGTCACATAGTGATGTACAAAAGTTAAAAGTAGTCCAATTCAGCCGAGGTTCTGTGGGAGAGAAACTCCCTCTTGAAGGAAATTGGGGATTTTAGCTTTTGCATATCATTTACATCAGGGATCACCAACTACATTTGTCCAAGGGCCAAAATGTATCCAATAGACACTATCGCGGGCCAGCGGGGGGGGGGGGGGGGGGGGGGGACTCTTCACGCTAACGAAGGATCACTTCTAGGCAGGGTTGGGAGGGTTACTTTGTAAATGTAATCAGTTACTGATTACTGAATACATGCTCTGAAAATAATCAGAATACAGTTACAGTTACGTGTCTTAAAAAAGTAACGTGTTCAGGTTACTTGTAGAATACTTTTGGAATACTTTCTTTTTCCATAACAGATGGGTATGTTTTGGTAAACAGGAGACACTTGTTTTACTGTTTTAATGGCTTATCAAGAACTCAAACACAACATCTTGGTGTCATTCTGGACAGCTCCCTCTCATTGGCACCCCACATAAAAAACATCACCCGGACTGCATTCTCCTACTGTAAACCTTTCCTTAGAATATGTTATGAATTGTAAGGTGTCCTTGGGTGCTTTGAAAGGCGCCCCTAAATAGAATGAATTATCATTATTAATTATCATTATTTATTATTATTATTATCTGAAACGATGTAATAACTTTTAAAACTTGTTCCAGTCACTTGCCCCATGCATTCAGCAGCAGCAGGCCATTCACTTTGATTTTATCCCGTTATAAATGTCATAATTTCGACAATAAAGAAATGCTACATCAACGTTATCTTGCACATTTTATCTAACCATCTCCGTTTCTAACTTTCGATATATTTTAAAAGAGATCTCTCTCTCTCATCTGCGTGCGGGGGCGGGGCCTCACAGACACGCTGCATCTCTCTCTCGCTCACAGACACGCTGCAGCGCTGTGCAGTGTGCACACAGTTCTGCCGGTAATGAATATTACATTTTGTGAGGAAACTTTTCCACCAATAATTCCAATAAGTAATCCGAAATGTATTCACTTCAGGTTTACGAAAGTAACTGTAATCAGATTACTCGTTTTTCAAATGTAACGCCAGCTGAATACAGTTAGCCTACTTGATTTTTGTATTCTGATTACGTAACGCCGTTACATATATTCCGTTACAACCCAACCCTGCTTCTAGGCTGCTACTGCCCCGCAGCTCCTGCCTCTCTGTTGGACTCTGTCGCAGCGGGGCTACTGCTGTGGTGCGGAGTACACAAAGCAGACTCTTCACAACGAAGAATCACTTCTTCTTCTTCAAGGAAGGGAAGGTTTCGCAGTCTACAGTGCCGCAGCTGCTGCCTCTCTGTTGGACTCCGGTACTGCACCTTACTCACGAGACATTGTAAAAATAAAAATGGGTGGGGGGCGAACGCAGTAACCACTCCGCCAACGCCACAGTCACCCCGTCGTGCGGGCCGGATGAGAATGTCTGGCGGGCCGGATGTGGCCCGCGGGCCGCCAGTTGGTGGTCACTGATTTACATGCACATAAACCTATAGCACACACTACAGGAAAGGGGAAACCCCAAAAAGCATAATAGGGTTGTTTAAAAATGAAGTAACCTGATTACCTTCCAGTATTTTCATCAACCCGCAATATCATATATTGAAATGTAAACAATAGAAAAATTGAAAATAAACAACGATAACGGCTTTTACTTATGGAAAAATATTTATTAAATTGGTATTTATTTTAAAGAAAAACCTTTGAGCATCATTAAGCATTTGTGTGCAGTGGTCTATAGATACGGTGGCCCTGAAGTGCAAGACACCACAGCATTTCACAAAACACCACAGCATTTCAGAAAACACCACAGCATTTCACAAAACACTACAGCATTTCAGAAAACACCACAGCATTTCACATTGGACGGAAAGGGTATTCCCTTAGGGAGAACACTTCTTGTTTGTGATTGGACAGAGCCAGCCAGAGAAGCACTACTGTGATTGGTTGTTTTTGCTGCCAGTCAAGAAATGACGCTTCGTGATTGGCCAACACCCGACAGCGAAATATGTCCCAACACATAAGCCGTTAGCCGTTAGCACACACTCAGAGCTCACAGCTCCTCATATCTGTTCAGAAACTGGACAAAAGTTAAACATGTACAAACCACAGACTGTCTATGTCATGGCGAACACAGTCGATGCTTTATGTCTGTATGATGTTGTTGTGAGTGTGGACGGAGCAGCAACAAGTTAGTTTAGCCTGATGGGTCCGATTCCATTCAGAAAACACACATTTTAAAAGCTTTTCGCCTGCCGTCTTGTCTGCAGACTTGTCAAAGCGTTAATTCATGGTTTTTACTAACCATTATCAGTATGTAGTTACTTCGGCACCACTTTGAAACGTGTATTACAATTAAATCACGGTCAACTATGTTCATTTTGTTGTAGTTGGTATCTCCCATATAATTTACATGGAGATACGCCAGCGCCTCTTGTTTGAATGACAGGAGCAAACACAGCTGACAGCCGCGGTGAAACTCGAGCATTAGAGCGATGCGAATATTGGGTGGTCTACCATAGTATTTACGTGGAGATAAGCCCCTTTAAAACCATGAATTAATAAAGCATTATTTCTGTGTTTACTCCGGTCGTTCAAACAAGACGCTGGAGAGGGGGCGGGCCGGATCGGAATCGGATCGATCAGGCTAAACTAACCTGTAGCTGCTCCGTCCACACTCACAACTACGTCATACAGACATAAATAAAGCAGCGACTGTATTCGCCATGACATAGACAGTCTGTGGTTTGTATATGTTTAACTTTTGTCCAGTTTCTGAACAGATATGAGGAGCTGTGAGCTCTGAGTGTGTGCTAACAGCTAACAGCTGATGTGTTGGGCCAATCACAAAGCGTCATTTCTTGACTGGCAGCAAAAACAACCAATCACAGCAGTGCTTCTATGGCTGGCTCTGTCCATTCACAAACAAGAAGTGTTCTCCCTAAGGAATACCCTTTCCGTCCAATGTGAAATGCTGTGGTGTTTTCTGAAATGCTGTTGTGTTTTCTGAAATGCTGTGGTGTCTTGCACTTCAGGGCCACCGTATATAGACCAGCAATGACAGTGCAAAACACATGACCACATACTAAAGTTTACAAAAATAAAATGTGTGCCCATGTGCACTTATTTTAAAATGTAATGTAACATTGTAATCTTGCTAGTAATCCCATTGTTTTAAAATGTAAACATTTTTAAATATAAAAGTTACCTTTGATTTTCCCGTAACTGTAAGGCAGGGGTACTCAAACTTTTTTGTTAAAGGTCCACTTGTGAATTTTATACAAGTCAATGGTCCGGATCAATGCCAGTAAAGTCCCCCCCCCCACCCCCCCACACCCCCGGAGCGGAGCAGCGAAACTGAAATTAAGAAGGCCAAGGGAAGCCAGGCTTCCCCTGTTTTTTCGGATTGTAGTTATAATTTTAATAAATAAATAAAAACACTTCGTTTAGTTTCGGAAATTCTTTGTTGTGTGTTGCTGCCGGTCGGTCTCTCCCCCATTCTCATTGAATATTTTACAAAGAGTGAAACAGCGCCCCTCTAGATGTTATGGTGAAACAGTAGATTGCACTCTCTGCTGCGAGAGGAGGCCAGCCGAAATTGGCTTCCCTTGGTGAAAAAAAATTGAGGGATTGACCAATCAGACATGACATCACGTCATGCCCCTGCCAACCTGTGATTGGTCAGGGCCATGCCAAGGGAAGCCAGAGGTGGCTGGCTTCCCTTGCCTCACAATCCAATCAAATCGCATCAATTTAGTGGTTGCAGTGACGCGTCCTAAAACCCGGAAGTAACCTGCGCTCGGTTTCCCTCGACAAAAGAGCAATGGGATTTCTCCATAGGATTTTGGAAAATAGCTCGAAATAAGGTCAGTGGAAAACGAACCTGTTAGATAAATGCACGTTTTGTTCAGCCAGATAATATCCACATGTCTACCCTACTTTTATAATTTTAATCGACATAAATCTAATCGATAGAAGATAGATAGTGTCACTGCACCACTCTCACCGCCATTAGAAAGTAGCAAGCAACTGAAGCAAGTGCAATTATGGAGGGTGAAGATTTGGAGTGTTTAATCAAAAATAATTGTACTAAACTTCCGCTACAGCAGCAACTAAAATACAATCTGATGACAGGCCAATGCCCAAACTGGAGCTGTGTACAGTGAGGAAAAAAGGAACGAGTCGGACGTAAAACGTTAAAGGTCTCCTGATTTAGTTTGTGAATGAATGCTTATTAGAGTTTGGGCTGGAGAGTGCGTGCGGACATGTCGGTTAGATAACAGGCGTTTGTAAGTCCTGCATCTGTATGATACAAATGTGTGTAAAATGATACTGGGCAACTCATCTGGTTACGTTATTACATTGACCACCACACTCCCGACCCAAAAGAAAGGAGGTATTATTGGCTTCCCCTAATTTTTTCCCCACGCCACGTTTTTCTTTTTATAATGGGACACAGGGTTTGGTCCGGATTGATTTACAGTTCGGTCCGGATCCGGACCTTGGTCCGGAATTTGAGAAGCCCTGCAAGGGAATATACTTTTTTGTATCCTGATGATGTAATCATGTTACATGTAATGCCCAAGCCTGGAATTAAGGGAAGACCCTACTGATGAATAAATAAATAAATAAAAACACCATGAAACTTCTTACATTAAAGGTAGGGTATGTAATTCACTTCAGAAACACTTTTTGTTATATTCCATGGAATGTTCTCAACATCCCGATAGGATAGCAATGAATATATTAAATGCTTTGACAATAAATCCATAAAAAAATGTCATCTGGAAGCCGTGGTACTGTAAAAAGCACGACCAATCATTTTAGCCGGCCCGGCTAAAATAACTGGATGGCCTACCTGCCTGTCAGCCTTCCATCTGTGCACAAACTTATCTCGTGCCCTCATTAGCCGCTTTTACACCAAGTACTTTGCCGTACTTAGTGCCCCGGAGACACTAAGTACAGATCGCGTTCACACCAGAATAAGTTCCCTGAGGGAAGATTACGCAAATGACCCGCTGACGTCACTTTGTCTTCTTCTGCTTTGGGTTTACTGGCAGGCCGCAAACAACTTCACGGCGTATACTGCCGCCCGAAGTCCCCGGCCGGAAGTCCCCGGAGTTGGGGACTGGCTGCTGGGACTCCCAGCAGCTTCTACTGAAGCCTTCCGAGTAAATCGCCAGAACGCCGACACCTCCTCATCACTCCACCGCTCCCATGTTTTTTTTTGTGTTGCCATAAGTTATTCTCTCTCCGCTGGGCTAATGCTAATAATGCTAATGCCACAAATACAATGGCGGCTTCACAAAAAGCCGGCCCGGCTAAAATAACTGGATGGCCGACCTGCCTGTCAGCCTTCCATCTGTGCACAAACTTATCTCGTGCCCTCCTTGGTCATGTGCGCGTTCGTGTGTGTTGGAGGAGGGGCTCTGTAAGGAAGTCTGAAGGAAGGGGCAGATTTTTTTCGGCTGCGTACTTTCAAATTCTAGCGCACTCGAGCTGTTTTTTCTCCATTCTTACCTACCCTACCTTTAAGACAGGGGTGGGGAACGTTTTACCTCTCAAGGGCCATTTCAATTTTTACAACATCCTCCGAGGGCCGTACAAATTATTGAACTCAACCTCTGCTTAAAAAAACTAAAATCACAGCCCATTCATTTCGCCTTTCTTTCATGCTGTGCAAAGAAAAAGAAACCTCTTAATCCAGATATCTTACCATGACTCGCGCATGCATTCACGTGCACGGTTGTGGCATGACCACCAAAACAAAAAGATATGGACACAAGATGTGTGCAAATGTATTTAGTGTCCTATCCATGTGAACATGATTTAAGTGTGTGTGTGGGGGGGGGGGGGGGACATAACCTCCTCTAGGGGGGTCTGGGGGCATGCACCACCGGGAAGATTTATTAAAACCATCAATCTGGTGCACTTTGAGAGCAAGATTAGGAGATCTACGGATACATCTCTCAACACCCATATGAAACAGAACTGTAAGCAGATTTTATTTTTTCTTTATGGATATTTTACAAATCAATTTTAAACTGTATTCTTGTTTATTAATAACAACTTTTTTTTACTGTCATATAGTATTTTATACCAGTTTTTCCTTTATTCTCTTAAAGATGGGGTAGGTAATTTTGGAGAAACCAGCTCGAGTGCGCTAGAATTTGAAAATACACAACCGGAAAAAATCTGCCACTTCCTTACAGAGCCTTACACACCGGAGTACTTTTCCCCGTACCTTTCCCGTTTAGTTCCGTTAGTACCCCTTATGTTGCGTTCACACCAAAAAATTGGAAACCACACCCCGTAAAACTCCGAAAAGTTTTGTGAAGCCGTCATTGTATTTGTGGCATTAGCATTATTAGCATTAGCCCAGCGGAGAGAGAATAACTTATGGCATCACAAAAAAAAACATGGGAGCGGTGGAGTGATGAGGAGGTGTCGGCGTCCTGGCGATTTACTCGGAAGGCTTCAGTAGAAGCTGCTGGGAGTCCCAGCAGCCAGTCCCCAACTACGGGGACTTCCGGCTGGGGACTTTGGACTCCAATCATTTTAGCCGGCCCAGCTAAAATGATACACGTTACACGTTAGGCTCGTGTTGAGTTAAAGGACCCTGACCGTGGCCAGGAAAAACAGGCACTCGCTTGTTTTTTTTTGCGTGTGTTTATAAATTACCTCGAGGGCCGTATACGACCCGGAGGCCGCAGGTTCCCCACCCCTGCTTTAAGAAAAATACTTTTCATTTTTAGGAACATAAATCTTAACATTGAATTAAGCCAATTTCAACTCATGTTTCTCGTGTTGACATATAAGAGCCAAAGGTTTTTACAGAGGGAATTTGGATCTAATTTCACTCAATACATCTGAAAATACTGTAGACAGACAATACAAATTCATTGTTAACAATGTATTCATGAATACAATGTTCTATACATCAGGCCATGATTGATATATGAAGAAACCACTCCTAAAAAACCTTCAAAAGTGTAGATATGTGGCCAAAGACTTAAAGAAGTTACATCCAGTTGACAAGCAAAAGGTCAAACCTGTGACCACATCACCCAGTGGACTACAGGATCCCTTACACAAACATGTTTCCACATATCCTACTCTCTATGCATCCGACCTGAAAACATCCTTATAGTGTGCTAAATTATGACATAAAATCAGTGATGTAAGTAACTATGTACATTTACTCAAGTACTGTACTTAAGTAAAATGTTGAGATACGTTGCACTTCTAATCCACTACAATTCAGAGGTAAATGGTGTACTTTTACTCCACTACATGTATGTTGTACCTTTAGTTACTTTACAGATGTGGATGAATGATGTGAAATATAATCAAGTGTTAAATCAGACTTTAGTTCCACCTGGAGTAAATCCGCAACCCTGCAGTATACAAAGTCATTCAAACTAGCTGCACCTTTACCAGCTTTGAGAACACTTTAATGATCAATCATTATAAAACATATCATATATATTATTCTGAAATGGACCAATCTGAACAATGACTACTGATCATTTTACTTGAGTAACATTTGATGCAGGACCTTTCCTGGTAAAGAATATTCCTTCTCTTTGGTAGTTGTACTTTTACTTAAGTACACAATATTTGTCTTCCTCTGCATAAAACCCAAATGTGTAAAAAGGACAGAAAGTGAACTTACTTGATGGTCTCACTTATAGAAGATCAACAGGTTTACGTTCCTCTGAGTCACCCTCCTCTGAACCAGGCATTGAGAGATCACAGATCTGAGCCGATGTTGCAATCCCTGCGGCCCAGCATGCACTGCCCCACCGCGCAGTGTTTTTCCAGCTCTGCAGTGTGCCCCCTGTTCTATTTTGGGAGACAGACAGAACCCCCGCCCCCCCCCCCCCCCCTTCCCCCTGGCAGCTCCTCAGTTCAGACAGAGGGAGACAGGTTGATGCAGTCTGGAGCTCGTCTGATACAGAACACAATGTGATGGTGGGGTCATTAAAGGGATAGTTCAGCTGTTCTGAAGTTAGGTCTATGATGTTCTGGGTGTATCACTTACATCTCATGGAATTCAGCGTGCCCCCAGTTTAGAGGAACAGACAGGAGTTGCAGCAGGAAGCTCAGAGATGTACTGATGCGAATTGGGGCCGCGCCAAAGGGTTTTCACAACGTTAAAAAATATCAATGTCCCTGTGTTCGCTCCAGAGGTAGTTTCTCTCCCACACACTCTGCCTGAAACACCAGAACATAGTGACATCACTATGTAACATTTGCACTTCTATGGGCTAGCGCTCCAAAACATTGTACGTGAGGCTAAGGAGCGGGACATCTCTAAGCAGTTGACCAATCTCAACAGAGCCGGCCAGCTAACCAGCTGGCATGCCCACACGAGGCATTTGTCAGGAACACACCCCCCAACACACTCGTATAAACTGTTTGCACGGTATGGCATTGCTATGCAACAGCCTTGGTCTATTTCTACTTCCTGTTAGCTGATGTCTTTTATACACACTGCAACAGGGAACATATACATATGAATATGCTGGATGGCTATACATTACACCTGTCGCTTCAAAAGGAGTAGCCCTTTATAGATGAACACATTATATGAGCTAACTGTGTTAATAGAGTGGATTAGAGACACATACAGGTCCTTACATAACAAACTGACACCAAAGAACACCAAAGAACACGTCCCGACGTATGGTCCCGACGGAACGTCGCCTTACGTCGTCTCACCATCGCCTCACCGTCGCCTCACCGTCGCCTGCGTCGCCTGCGTCTTGGCCATGTTTCGCACTGGAACAAATGGACGTAGTGTCTGTATGGGCATAGATTTGTCTCATAATTATTTGTGTGAACATAAAAATAATGTGTGTAAATATGTGATTTGTAAATGTAAATCGCCATCCACAAATGCATTTAAAAGATTTGCAAACTCACAAATACATTTGCAAATGTAAAACGGATCTGCAAATACGCTAAATATTTCCCCGGATTCCTATGACGAAAATAATAGAATGTAGCCAGTTGTCATGTCTCAAGTTATACTGCAACAACGTTAGCTGTCTGCATCATCGAGCATAGCTAATTTAAATCAACAATATCAATGCATACAGTTACCTAACTAGCTAACTAATGTACGAGGATGACCTTATTATACCAACCTCACACAGAAGCCGTTTGTTCTACAGTATAATCCTTCTTAATGTTTTACAGTTCTCTGTTATGTTTTAACTTGGATGCTACGGATAGCATCGTTAGCACAGAGGTAGCTGAAGAAACTGCATTCAGGGACAGTCTGTTTTAACCGCAGAGCCATAAGATGTCCGATATTTAAATGAAGAATACTCCACAGGCACCAACACAGCAAACACATCCGGGTTCAAGTTGTGTTCCCAGGATCAGCCGAGCAGTTGAACCCCTGTTGCATCCTGGAGCTTACTGCGCTAACGGAGCTACTAGCTGTGGAGGAAACTTCTGTGTAGCAATGTCAAACACTGATGGTTTATTTGGAGTTACGGCCGGAGAGATTCACATCACAAGTCACATCAGTCACGGTGAGACTGCACGGGAGAGTTGCCACGTCAATTCTGGAGTGCCTCTCTCTCGTTAGCCCATTTAACTGGTTTCACAGAGAGTGATCAACATATTTTGATAAGATAGCTTAGACAGTTGGGCACACTGAGTCACTTGCATCCGTCACTTATGGCCTCGAAGATTTCATACCTTGGAGTCCACAAACAACAAAGAAGGAAGTGTCCCAGTGCACCCACAACAACAGACCATCTGTGACCTAGTGTTGACCGGTCACAGAATGGGAACAATAACTTTATGGCTGAAGCAGCCTATGTCCTTAAAGGAGATAAACAGACGTCAGGGTTGGTCATGTACATGTACATGACCAACCCTGACGTCTGTTTAACTTTAAAGAGTGGACTGTTAGGGAAATAATTGTCCTAGACTCCTAGATCTAGGAGTCTAGGACAATTATTTCCCTAACAGTCCACTTTTTTTTCATTTATGATAACCTAAAGTTAGTCTAATAATAATTTGGTCAATACTTCAGATTTGAGTGTGGTCTCACCTTACATTAATTACATCACAAAGTAGAATAAGATTGAAACACTCAATCACAATGTTTGATACAGCCAATCATAATAGGAAAAATCATCTCTCATCAGTGTTTGATCATCTTTCGTCAAAAGCACAATAATGAAGACACATAAAACACAGATGCATAAATAGCTAAATATTTGTTTTTAAACTAATATCTCTTATCATTTACCATTAGTTCATTTCATTCATCAAACTATAACATCAAAACCAGCTTGCCGCTTTAAAGATTTACTTCAAGGCAATCACTAGTCAAAAGCATTTTAAAACTTAGGATCCTAAGAGATCCAGCTAAGGTATACAATTCACAGTTGTGATTTTATCAATCTGTAATCTGCAAAAGTACAGTGTCCTCAATATTAGGATTACTTGTACGTTTACTTACATACGCTTTAGTCATTAGTAAGGCACTTTAGTCAAATCAATACATTCATTTTAGTCAAGTACATTGTTCAAAATCTGAAAAGGAAAAGTTAGGCAAATATTCAAAGACTTTTGTAAAAACCTGGAAAGGAAGGATTAAACATTCTTAAAAATTGAATTATCACATTTGTAAATGCTACCACTATTCTGTACCAAATTAAGTCTATCAATTATTCCCATTAGCCATACTTACCTGAGCATCTACTTATGGTACTTGGAAAGGATTCTTCTGTGTTTATCTAATGCAGGAGACTATGCTCCAATTCAAACACTGAGTAAGTGCATTGAACAAATCAATGACTGGATGTGTCAGAACTTTCAGAACTTTCTCCAATTAAACAAAGATAAAACTGAGGTAATGGTTTTTGGAGCCAAGGCAGAACGTATAAAAGTTAGCGCTGAGCTTCAGTCTGCAATGTTCAAAACAACAGATAAAGCCAGAAATCTAGGTGTAGTCATGGACTCTGACCTGAGTTTCAACAGTCACATTAAAACAGTTACTAAATCAGCCTACTATCACCTAAAGAACATATCTAGGATTAAAAGACTAATGTCACAGCAGGATTTGGAAAAACTTGTCCATGCTTTTATCTTCAGTAGACTCGACTACTGCAATGGTGTCTTCACAGGTCTCACTAAAAAGTCTATTCGGAAGCTGCAGCTGATTCAGAACGCCGCTGCTCGAGTCCTCACTAACACTAAGAAAGTGGATCACATCACTCCTGTTCTGAAGTCTTTACACTGGCTTCCTGTGTGTCAAAGAATAGATTTCAAAATACTGCTGCTGGTTTATAAAGCTTTGAATGGTTTAGGCCCAAAATACATTTCTGATCTACTGCTAAATTATGAACCATCCAGATCTCTCAGGTCTTCAGGGACTGGTCAGCTTCTGTCCCCAGAGTCAGAACTAAACATGGTAAAGCAGCGTTCAGTTATTATGCTCCAAATATCTGGAACAAACTCCCAGAAACCTGCAGGTCCGCTGCAACTCTGACTACTTTTAAATCCAGACTAAAGACTTTTCTTTTTATCGCTGCTTTTAATTGAACTATTCATATCTTAGACTGCACTGTAACTTTTATCCATGTATTTTTTCTTTTAGTGTTTATCCATGTATTTCTTCTTTTAATGTTTATTTTATTAGCTTTTCTTTTTAATGACTGATTTTAAATGCCATTTTCTTAATGTCTTTCATTTGTTGTAAAGCACTTTGAATTGCCTTGTGTTGAAAAGTGCTCTATAAATAAACTTGCCTTGCCTTGCCTTGCCTAATGTTGAATATAGAATATCAATTTCTTTAAATTATACTTCTCTAATTTGAGGATCAAATATGCTACATAATTGTTATATGAAATATTGTAAATATTTGTTTTGGGCCAAAACTGAAATTAATCCAGTACTTGAAACATCATTGTAGGTCTTTCTGTGCATGGATAATACATTAAAGAGTAGTGTTGTTAAGCCTGATTGCTGGACGATTAAGGATATTAACATTATCTGTGATAATAGTAGAAATATCTTATTATTCAATACTTTATAATCTGAAAATATTAATTAATTAATTTTGTTTAGTGCGAAAGTGTAATCTGATCCGGCAAAATATATTAATCACCACTATTCAACACATGTCTGTTCATTGGAAATATAAAGACAGTCATTAATTGTACATCTGTAAACATCCAAGATATAAATCAATTCAAAGTTCATCTTTGTACGAGAGCTGGAAGAACATGTCCTTCAGTCTTTCTGACTCGTTCTCCTCCTCTCTTTATGACAAAGAGTGTCTGGTATGTGTAAAGGCATCCTGATACTGTAGATTAGCACTGAGGTGCTGATTGGCTCAAACTCTTCGTCATCAGACGCCATATTTCAACCCCCCCAATTGCTCTGCTTTTGTGTGGCTCATTCAGTGAGCACTGTATGATCCCCCAGTGAAACAGAGGCTCATCTGCCTGCTTTCCTTCTGCTATCTGCTTGAGAGCAGTGCAACTGCATATTCCAAATGGTGCATCCAGGTCTCCCCCCGTGGATGGGAGAGGTTATGAAGACATCTGCTCCTCCAAGAAACAAGGAACCTTGTATGAAGCCTCTGAAGCCCTCGCTCGTCCCGCAGGGTTGTCTGCCTGAGCCCACAGAGCAGAATGGTGAAGAAGCATCCCATCTCCTCAGATAGTTGAAGATTATAATCCTCTCATCCCGAACGACCTCGTGCCTCCTTGCCCGTGGATGGGGGTGCCCTCTGCAGCCGGAGAGTGTGACCCTCTCTCTCTGACCCTTGGCCTTCAGAGCTGTCCTAGTTATTGGGTTAACACCTGATAGGGATGTTTTCCTGAGTGCAGACAACTCAAAGTAATGGATTAGCACATTATCGTTTAGTTACAAAAATAGGATAGGCCCCTCAGAATTATTTGGGAGCCTTCCTGACACATGCACATGCATAAATGTAAGGTTTGTGTTAGTCATTTAACATACAAGAATCATATACTCATCAGTCCAAAGCAGAGAAATGTTATTGTAATTTAAAGGTGAGCTAGTCCCTGGATATAACCCCTTCTCAATGATTCTAAATGTTGTATTAATTCACCATTTGATAAAATATTAGTTTATCAGAAATATATATTTTTCCTCTTCCATAAAACAGGTTTGAGTAATAAATGTTCCAATATAAAATCAATTACTCAATATAATTGACTCTTCCCTCCCTTTTCTTACATATGTCACATATGAAATAATAACTTAGGAGTCTATTTAAGCATGGTGTAGTTTATAATCTATTACTCGAGAAGACTCAGTATCACCTGTGTGCAGCTTGCAAAAAAAACAATTGTGAGAAACATATATTATGCAGGAAATGTATACCTTTGTTGAAAAACAAAGCATATCTGATTTGGGAGGAAAAGCTTCAACCCCCTTAACATCTGAGTTATTTACTTTGTTGGGACTAACGCATTACAAGTAACGCGTTACTGTAACGCCGTTATTTTTGGCAGTAACTAGTACTCTAACGCATTACTTTTTAAATTCAGTAACTCAGTTACCGTTACTACATGGTGCGTTACTCCGTTACTGCGTTAGTTCTTTCATATAGTCAACAGCCAGGCGAACAGAGATGAGAACTGTACAGTACTTGAGTAAATGTACTTAAATACTTCCTGCGTCACATGCGGAGACGGGCTGTGGCTGTGGGCGTGTTTGTGTTGTTTACTAACAAGACTAGCGAATGGCGGCGGCGGAGCCCAAGTCTAGTTTCTCCACCTGGAGATATTCTCACTATTTCACTTTTGTCGAGTACAAAGAAAAGAATGTTTCTGTTAAATGTAAGTTGTGTCCTGGCCGGTCAAAGAGTCTATCTACTGCCCAAACCAGTAATTCAAATCTCTTAAAACCGGCACAGACCCAGACTCAGCCGACGCCACTCCACCTCCACCTAAGCAACAGCGGCTGGATTTTAACCAAGGGACTGCTAGCCAGGGAAAAGTCGATAAAGCCATTGCACGGTATGTTGTAGAACACATGCAGGCTATTGCTACAGTGGAGTCACCCGCTTTCAGGGAGCTAGTTAGCATGATACCATGTCCGGGCGGCACACGGCATATGGGACGGAACACTTTTTCCAACTACCTGGAGAAAGAATATACAAAAATGGAAAGCCAGCTAATATTGATGCAATCCAGATTGCATATAATGCATGTCAAGTTGATCAACAGATTGTATTATTCTCCAATGCAATAACGGTACTGAAATGAAGGCTATAAGGGCATTAATGGGAGCCTTTTTTTTTTTTAAGTAACTAAAAAAGTTACTTTTTACAGTAACGCATTACCTTTTGGTGTAAGTAATCAGTAAAGCAACTGAGTTACTTTTGAAATGAAGTAACTAGTAATGGTAACTAGTTACTAGTTTTCAGTAACTAGCACAATACTGGTTATTACTGATGGCATAGAATGAATGGAATTGGGTGTCTGAGGGTGTTATTACTGAGAAATGTCAAACAAATTCAAAACCTTACATTTGAAAACAGGTTTGCATTCCCCCACTTAAGGTGACGTTATCTTTGGAAACAATGAAAGCTAATTGTTTTGACGTAGAATCTATCAATTGAATCGTCAGAGCAGAACAGAATGGTCGTATTGTAGCCTGAGTTTCGTGCAGCCTCTAGTTTTTACCAGGTGGACACATTGTTCTATATAATGTGAATACATGTAGAAATGCCCTAAGTGAAGCCGTTAATCCCATCTGACTGACCCAAGGGTTGGTGCTGGTGTGACAGGGAGGCTTCCAGGTGTTCAAAGCAGATGTCAAGCTTTCAGTTCATGGCTCGGTGGGGGGAGCAGACCCACGTGAGACAGTATCAACGGCTGTAATGTTCAGTTTGAGGAGCGTCATTCTCTCTGGGAGCAGGAAATGGTGTCCATTCTCGGACCAGACCATTAATGTCATTTCATGTAGAGCAGCCATAGCATCTCTGTGACTGCACTCAGCCGGACTGTAGAAGGGTAGAACTGGGTGACTCTTAGTGAAGCCGTCCAAGGCCATAGGCAAAATGGAACCACGTACCAACAAAAAGGACACAGGCCCATCAATGTCTCTCTTTACCTTTGGCCTAATTGCACAACAAATGAGTGGAAAAAAAAATGTGGAACACTAATCCATCATCATGTGAAATGTTGAGTTAATCTAAATAATTACTTATGGGTTGAAATCAAATTAACATTAACATTAGAACTAAAGTCAGTCAAAATTGGACTTGCACGGATCAGAATCTAATCAATACACCATTTCCCCAGCTCTGTAACGAAAAGGATAACAAGACTAGGTACATTACAGGAGTGTTAAAACACCCAAACATGCACACTTATCTTATTCTAGTAGAGATTAGAGGACAAGGTCTAATGTTGTGAACAAAATGATCAAGTTAAAGTTATTTTATTTATTCTATGTTATGTACCACATTTAATTTAATAATTAATCTTGAATCACTAATCAACAATTTACAATTTGGATAAGGTGAATACTTATCCAAAGTGTGTGTGTGTGTGTGTGTGTGTGTGTGTGTGTGTGTGTGTGTGTGTGTGTGTGCTTCTCTGCCCAAGGTTTAAAAACATTTGGGACAGCACAGCAGTGAGAATGTTATGAGACTAAACTCGAAGGAAGCTAGACTGGAGCATTTTAACTAAATCAAAACACTTGCACATTAATTAAATACATTTGACATTTAGCTCGAGCTGGGTTCAATACTTTTCTTCATGGTATTTAAAATTGGGCTCGAGTAGAACCCCTGGATTTGGCTTGCAACACAAAGTGATACTGATCTCTGTAGGACTTGGAAGTGTCATGATTCAAAGTGTGGGCCTGTGAAAGAGAGGCCCTTGGAAAACAACATCTATTTTTTTTAACTGTAATTACTTATTTTAAAGAGATAGCAACATTATACTTTTTAAAGAATTGCTCAATTAATTAAAGACATTTATTATGCACACAATAAAAAACTTCAACAAATATATTGATCCTGGCTTAACCAGCGACCTTTACTCTGTTGTTCATAAGCTCGGTTTCAGAAAACTTGTCAGTAGTTTAACAACTATTTTAATTTTAGTAATGTCTATGGAGACCAATTGGTTGATACGAGAAATAATTTGAACTATTTTTTAAAACTGTAATTGAACTTCAACTTATATTAATTACCTGATTCCAGTGGCCAGTTGGAACAGATAATCAGCAAAGTTTCCATTTTGCAGCAACAGCGCAAAAGGTTTCAACAACAATTAGTATTATGTCTGAGTCTAGTTCTGTCTTATCTGCTTTGTTTCGGAATGTGTTCAATACATTACGTTTTTATTCATTATTACCATACAATACATAGATTTAAGAATAAATTACAGAATTTGCAACCCTGATCTCCTCAGGCAGGTCTCTGAGGGTCTCGGGGCGCAGGACGGGGCATAGGGTTTATACAAGGTCACAAGCATTAACATACCAGCAATACCATTTTAGAATGGATTCTTAAAGCAATATAATCTTATTTTCTTCTTACAGCGCACACCCTGAACAGTGTGCTTCTTGTTTACTTTTTCATCTGCACACTCAGATGCAGGACATAAAAACACTCTTTTGCTATTTATTTTCATTTTGCAGCACATTTATACGACCAGAATTTTTTGCTTTACATCTTTATATTATTTATTTTTCTCAAGTCATTTACTTTTGGTGGGATAACTAAAGTTTAGTTCATTTTACCCTGTCTATGGACTGATTCATTATTAGTTGTTACAAAACATACACAAGACGGCGGGACAAACCAATATAGACCCCCCATACAAACAATCAGACAAACAAAACATGAACTCGTAATAAACACCAGCGTGACAGCAAAGCTCATCCAGCTCAATTTAGTCCGAATTAGGAGGTTTCAGAGGGGGTGGGAATTGCAGATGGGGCGCCTTGACTCACGCCCCCACCCTTGTATACAAGTCATAGATCAGTGCCTGAAAGCCGTCCAAGAGCGATAACTAGCTTATCCTCTTGCGACACCACTATCCTTTTCTAGTGGCGCTGTGCCCCCCCGATCGGAGCCCACAGACTTTTCCCTCTTCCCTTTCTCTCCAAACGACAGCCCAGTTGACTGTAGTCCGACACGACCAGCCTATACACTTGCCATCGAGCTCATCCAATGATGAAACACAGTTTGCTCTACGCTTGCGTGCCACTAACCACCTGTGATCAATTAGCCTATAATTGTATGTATGCACCCCTGACCGCCACCTGCTCCTCAATGTCTAGGGAACTGTGGCGCATCGGGTGATGCACGCACCTCGCGCTGGTCCGTCTAACCATGAGAAAGCGGTCGCAAGCAACGGGTGCTTTTTAGACCATCTCTTTTTCCATTTTAAATAGAGATGGCGGTGGTGTGAGTTAAAACTTTCTAGGCAAAAACATGTGACTTTCTCTCTCTCAGCTGCACTTCTCCAGCTCCACAAGCACGGGGAGGTTTACACACACACACACACCCGCGGCTGTAGCTGGAGCCGTGTTTTACAGAGAGGCGATAGCAGTAATATCTCTGGCTGCTTATTTTCAACTGCTGTGCTTGGCTGCTGAAACCCCCAGAATTCGGCGATTTGTTCAATACAAATCTTTACATTGCTTTCACACAGAAGCTCCACTTTACTGATGCCTTTCTTTAAGGTCTCTCTAAACATGAGCTGTGTATGCTTGTATGGCACTTCCGTCCCGAGCAGCACACACAGAGGAAATCAGCCAGGACTGAGTCCCCAGACACTGATCCCCTGGGTCTATTATCCCCAAATGTTCATTAACCAAAAATGAAACACAGCCGCTCAGTTTCACAGGTAATTTTTTAGGATACCGTCAATCACAGATTCTGGTAAGGCAATGTCCAAATGTAGATTTGAAATCACACTTACCAGTTCTGAAGATTTGTTGGTATCCTGCCGACAACGCCAATTTGTGGAGGAAAATTCTGTGTAGCAATGCAGTAGGAGTCACCGACTCAGGAAGGAGACACGGTAGAGCAGGAGCTTTTGATGTCAAACACTGATGGTTTATTTGGAGTTACGGCCGGAGAGATTCACATCACAAGTCACATCAGTCACGGTGAGACTGCACGGGAGAGTTGCCACGTAAATTCTGGAGCGCCTCTCTCTCGTTAGCCCATTTAACTGGTTTCACAGAGAGTGATCAACATATTTTGATAAGATAGCTTAGACAGTTGGGCACACTGAGTCACTTGCATCCGTCACTTATGGCCTCGAAGATTTCATACCTTGGAGTCCACAAACAACAAAGAAGGAAGTGTCCCAGTGCACCCACAACAACAGACCATCTGTGACCTAGTGTTGACCGGTCACAGAATGGGAACAATAACTTTATGGCTGAAGCAGCCTATGTCCTTAAAGGAGATAAACAGACGTCAGGGTTGGTCATGCACGTCATATCTAGGAGTCGAGGACAATTATTTCCCTAACACTAGCAGAGAGACAGCAAGCTAGAAGTAACATTCACTGCTGAGCCCTGTCACTCAAGGTTACCATGCCCTGATTTATGCAAAAACGTTAAGACCTAATATAACTAAAAGTGTTATGTTATTAAACAATTCACACACAGTAGTCATGAAGGGGGAATCTAACTATACAGATAATATGTTTTTTTTTAACCACGATGTAAACATTTCTGCTGTAAAGTTGGGCATTTTAACATGGGGGTCTATGGAAATTGCTCCCTTCTGCAGACTGCTCCTACTGGCCACTAGATGAACTGCAGTTTGAGGCACTTCCTTATTGGCCTCCCTACTCTGCCCAGAGTTTGCTGCTTGTTCCAAACCCATAAAACTGTGTGAGCGGTTGAGTGAGACTTCTCTTTAAAGGGTGCAATAAGAATGAACCCTAACTACATTTCAAAAGTTTGACATTTAAAAAGTGTTTTTTAGTACATTTCACCCACTGTATATGTGTATATTTAAACAAGAAGAACGTCTGGTTTGGTAAAAGGGAAGACCTGAGTTGAACTGTAAATACGTCCGGAATAGTTTAGGGAAATGTTCATTCCTGTGAACAGCGTTATACAATTTAAGTACATTTACATTCCCTTGATGTTGGGGGAAAGAAAATCCGTTTAGGGAACAAAGAGGCCAATGGCTGCCTAAAGCTAGAGAAAGTACAAACTGCGCTAATACTTCTTCTTCTGAAGAAAGAGGCTTGATGGATGTGATAAAAAAAGGATTTGGATATATATAACTACAATAATATGATAGGAAGAAAAAAGTCCTCTATCACACAAGTTATGTAAGGTTTTTCAAGTGAGGAAGTCACATGATGTTAGTGTGACATCACATTCAGCGTCAATCAAAGTATGTGTATCTTTAACAGTGGTGGAAAGTAACATTTACTCAAGTACTGTTCTCATGTACTGTTAAAAGTACTTTGAATGCTTCTTACTTCTACTCCATACATTTTAAAGGGACCATATGTATGATACTTTTCACAATGAAAAAACATGTGATAAAATGTTGACCTAATGTGATTTCAAACATTTAACCAATAAATAGCAGTTTGAGGTGAATAAAGTCAAATTATCCAATTCAAGAGAAACTATTTTTAAAAAAGTTGTCATTATTATGATTCGGAACATGCTAAAATGCCACTTCACCCCACAATATTAAAAATCTAATAATGTTATGTTTCTATAACACATTTCATGGAAGACAGTAGACCCCCCTTTTGATCCATGCTAGTTTGGTCCACTTGGATTGGAAAGAGTGCACGGCCATCTTTGGTTGTCTTGGTGACGGTTCTAGACCATTTTTACTGGTGGGGCAGTGCTGGGGCCAGTTATTTAATGAGAGCAGCATATTACAGATTTGTTCAAGTTTTCAACACTTTGTTTTAATTTTATTTCTGATAAGTGTTGGTATTTGTTTTAGATACAGAATTTGCTTCAGTAAGTAACAATTTTATTAAATTACACAATTGGCAAAAAACGCTTTCCTGTTCCTTTGGCCCGGGTTACAGCACACTCTTTGCTTACACACTATCACAAATTTCATTATTGTAGATTTTCCTTTTAGATGGGGGGCACAGGGAGGTCCAAGCTCAGTGTTAGAGGGGTTCTGGCCCCTGTTGGCCCCTTTTATAACCGTCCATGCTTGGTGAGTTTGTACTTCAACACACAGAAGTGTGTGAAGAAGAAGTCTTCTTACATCAGTTTAGTGCAAATGATCCCCGTCTGTAAGGGCTGTAAGAATGACATACAGCAGGGTTTCTTTGTTCAAAGTGTCCTGCTGGCTTGATAATCAAAACCTCTTAAACCTCCTTACCGAGAGTTTCTACAGTGAGTCATCATGTCATGTGCTCCAGTCCCCCAGGGGGTTTATCTGTCAGACCTACAGAATGTGTTTTTTACGATTTAAGTTTATTATCCTACAGAATAAGTTTGACATTTTTATTAGGAGTTATAATTGACTATCTATATCTATCTATCTATCTATCTATCTATCTATCTATCTATCTATCTATCTATCTATCTATCTATCTATCTATCTATCTATCTATCTATCTATCTATCTATCTATCGATCTATCTATCTATCTATCTATCTATCTATCTATCTATCTATCTATCTATCCATCTATCTGTTTTATTTTACTCTATTTTATTCTACTATTGAAATAGACTTGCATAGCCTAAAGCACTTATGTCACTCGCTTTGTCAGTTCCTTTCTTTCTGAGGTGTGAATTTCAAAGGTTAAAAGGATATTAAATTGTTTTGGTAATATAATAGGTAACACTCAAATGTCTTAACAAATGTAGCGTTATGTTAATTATAAAAAATATACTTTTTTATCTTGTTTCAGCCTTAGCCACAAACCAAAAATGATTACAAAACTCCCAGTGACCCCTAGTTGGTAGAGTTGGCCGTGCATCACGTGTTTACTTTTTATCGCTAATAGTCGTCACATCAAGATCAGCATTAGGCTGGAATTCCCCACGTTTGGGAAACTCCAGCAGCAAAAAACAGACATGAACATTTGGAGTGAAGCTCGGAGGATATGACTTTTGTTTGAAAGTGAAACCAAAGAGAGAATTTGAAGCAGAGTATTTATTAAACAACCTATTCATAGGCTACTACATCATTATATTTGGACTTGCCCCTATCTATAATTCCTCCTTTAGAGGCTGATTGTTATCAGAGGGCTGTTTGGAAAATAATTCTCGCAATAAAAAAAACGAGATCAAATGAATCTTTTGAGTTTGTACCTGAACGCATCTTCAAAAACCCGGAAGCGTGTCGTCATTAGCAACAACAAACCCACCTGGCGGCGCTCAGCAGCCCGCAGTTGTTGTTCCTCTGACTGTGACAGCTAGTTAGAGGCGGGCCGGCAGCATACCATGAATAAACAGGCGGGTGAGAGGTCCCGCAGTTACCTGTAGTCTTTGGCTGGGATTTGCTTTTTTGTAAACGGGTGAACCATTTATCGGAGGCTCTTTTTTCGACAGCCCTCCGCTACAATAGCTTAGCTTGCTAGCAGTCATTAGCGACATTATTTCATGCGTGTGAATGGAAGAGCTCTTCCTCATTGCTTTTACCATAAAGGGGCAGTTCAGCTTTCAGAGGCTGACCCAGTGGAGGATAAATCCCCAGCGAGTTCCCGTAAAGGCTCACTAGCTGCTATGGAGCCGTACCCGGCTGTGGGCTGTGTGAACATCGGCAGTCTGACCAGCACCTTGCCGGTGATCCCCTGCCAGAAGCTGACGGACCTGTACTACCTGAGCAGGGGGGGCTTCGGCACCGTGTTCAAGGCGCAGCACTCCGACTGGAGGACCACCGTGGCCATCAAGTGCCTGAAACTCGACAATCCCGTTGAAGAAAGGTACCTGTGCTCATGTGACCAACACTTATAAGCTACAATGTTATAGAGCTTTATATTTAAAGAATTTTGTTTTTTTAAACTGAATGTCCACAGAGAATAAATAACGCCTGGGACGGTGTGGCTACATCTGATACAAATGCAAGCCTCATACTTGATTTACACTTCCAAAATGTCCAGTGCTGATGCTGTGATTTTCACCTTAAACACTTTTCTGTGACTGCTTGTTGTTGTTGTTGTTGTTGTTGTTGTTGTTATTTATGCAACACTTGAAGTGCTTGTCATTGCTTTTCTGTAGTCCAAATGAATGAATAAACTTGACCCAGTTAAAGACAACAGTTGTACACAGGTCACCATGAATCCTTGAACATGTGATTTGGCCCATCAAGATGTACTGTAAATCAACATCTTAAAGCATTCATATAAATTAGGGCTGTCAAACGATTAATCACAGTTTAAAAATTAATTAATCATGATTAATCACCATTCGAACTATGTCCAAAATATGCCATTTCTTTATGTATATTGTTGTGGGAATGGAAAGATACATGAAAGAAGGTGGATATATCCATTTAACATGTTTATTGTAAAAAATGTCTGTGTGTCAAAATGAAAGAGGGCACCTATCAATCATCAAACCGTGGGGTCTTAATTCATTACGTGTTGATTTCTACATATCAACGGGGGAGTACTTCAGGAAAGTCGGGGGGGGGGGGGGGGGGGGGTTAATTAAGTTTATTAACAGCTTGTATATTGGGTACAGTACAGTACAGCTTAAAACATACAATTGTTAAGGGGATGCAGACCAGAGAAAGACTTTCGTCTTGTTTACATCAGGGTCCCCCATTTCCAATTCATCATATCATTTAAGACATATAAGACATATTTGACATACAGATGGGTTATTTACAATTTTCATTTTAGATTTCGTTCCAATACATCCTAACCGGACATTTAAGACATACCAAGTCTACAGATATACAGTTAGTAACAGAGTCTAAAATGCGAGTATATACATAGATGGGGGGGGGGAAGCTGTCCATTGTACGACAGGTTGAGATTTGTACCATTACCGGGGCCAGTTTTGCAATGCTCTCCCCCGAAGGTGCTCTTTAAGAGAGGTTTTGAGGGTAAGTATAGTTTTACTTTCCTTTACAGTTGTGGGAAGAGCGTTCCACCTTGATGTGGCATAATTGCGAAACGTGTATTCCCCCTTTTTTGTGCCAAATCTGGGTTTCACATGATTTGTGGAGCTCCCTCTGGTGTTATGATCATGGTATTCACTGACCTTTGGGAAGCATTTTGACATGTACATGGGTACCATAGAGGTGTAGTGGATCTTGTAGACCAGGCCCATTGCAAGAAGCTGTACTCTGTCGTCTACTCTAAGCCATCCTAGGTTGTCAAAGTGGGCAGAGGTGAGGTGGGTTCTAGATGAAAGGTCAAGCAGTACCGCCTAACCGCCTTCTGGAAAAGCTTCACAAGTACGTCGGTACGCAAATGCGCTTTGTGACACAAGTGACGGTATGCATTTCAGATTACGCACATAACCTGCGTACCAGTTATGTGCACCCCTGTACTACAGCAAAAGTATTCTCCGTCTGGACTTCCTGCAACAACACCACGCAGTTATCTTGATTCTGATTGGCCAGAAGACATTATCAAAGATGTTCTATTGGGAAGACGATCACTACGTGACAAAAGTTTTCAAAACCGTTTCTGGTCTTCGGTATTTCCAGACAAGTGGCTACTGAAATCAATCTTACTAACTGCTGTCTGTGCAATTCTCGGCGCGAGTTCGTAGACTTTATTTTGCTTACTTTAACATAATTTTTCATGGTGGGGCTAAGCCATTTCTTGGTATGGCTGTAGCCTACCCCAGCCATACCCTGGCGCAGCCACTGGTGGGATGTATGGGGCGGGCCATTCTGCACATGCGTTAAATGCGTTAAATATTTTAATGCAATTCATTCAAAAAATAATTACCGCCGTTAACGCGATAATTTTGACAGCATTAATATAAATGTAATCATCACTTCCATATCGCTGAGCCCTGATGAAAATCAGCTTTCACGTTTAAATCCTTTGGCGTTTTGTAACTCTGTATACACCCACAGCAAATGTCTTCAGTGTTTTGGCATGATGATCTCTCTGTGTGAGAGCAGAGACTGATGGTGTGTCCCTGGCTGTGTTTCAGACACAGGAACAGCCTGCTGAAGGAGGCCGAGGTGCTCCACAAAGCCAGGTTCAACTACATCATCCAGATCTTTGGCATCTGCAACGAGCCCGAGTTCTTCTGCATCATCACCGAGTTCATGAGCAATGGCTCCCTGGACCAGTTGCTCCACGAGGTAGATTTATGTCATCGAGTCGTTTCATAACAATTAGAGAAGTTCATTTAGAAACTGATCTAATTCTAACATCATAATCAATTCATTTGAAGAGGCCCTGTTATGTTTTTCCTGTAGTGTCTTACTATATACAGGTGTCTGTGCATGTAAATGCTCTGCAATAGGTCCAATCCCAAAGTTTATGAATCATGATCCTATTTAAAAAGATTGCAACTTTCCTAGGCTATAAGGCTTCTATACACAGTCAGACACATGCTACATTTTTGTTTAGGCACTTTAGTGAAAGAGGCTTCTTGAAAAGAGCTCTCTTATTATAAAGTGACAGAGATAAAATAAGGGAGCATGAATCGTTAAAGTTGAATGATTCATGTGTATTGTCTATAATGGCCTTCATGCCTGTGGGACAGCCGTTTCTCCAGCAGCACAAAGTGAAACTGGGAAGTTGTCACAGTCTTCAAAACCAGCAGGGGAGGAGAGACACACAATAAGACTCATATGTCTGTTCCCACATTTGTCTGACATCACATGCTCCAAAACCAGGCAGGGAAATCCCCACTCCAGTGTGTGCTCATTGCACTGACATATCACTTTATTATACTATTAATATCATTATTATAACCAGTTATAATGACCCTTTAGCTCTTTAGCAGTGGTGAGGTAGCAAGTATTAACAACCTCTGAAATGTCCCAACTGACCAATTAGAAGCGAGTATTAAACTAAGTCGTGTAATCATTTTAATTAACGTATACTGTGGGGTAAGGCTTCACAACTCATCTAAATTTGATCGAAATCGCGTTATAGACTGGTGCAACATTTAAATCACAGTAAGGGTATTTTTTGATAACATTTAGAAATTGTGCAAATTGATTATTGTGGGGCTGCGGGGATATTCAAGCCTTCAAAAGGATTCTATAGATTTAATAGTAATACATAGGTACATATCCGTATTTCACTATGGTTTCCAATAAAAATATGAATATTGTTTCAAAATTGGTAATTCCTTTTAAATATCGCGAAACATATTGCAGTGTCAGTCAAAATAATAGCAAATATAATCGTTTTTTCCAAATCGTGGTGCCCTGCGGTAGGTGCTCCTTTACCTTCTATACATTTGTATCTCACACACACACACACAAACACACACACACACACACACACACACACACACACACACACACACACACACACACACACACACACACACACACACACACACACACACACCTATCCCTTTTTTTAAACCTGTAGAGAAGCAATTGTACACGGCAACTTTACAATACAATAGTAACTGATCAGGGTTCTTACGGTCATTACAAACCTGGAAAAGTCATGGAAATTCAAAATGCTAATTCCAGGCCCTGGAAAAGTTATGGAAAACAATATTTTTCCCAAAGTTTTGGAAAAGTCATGGAAATTTAACTAAAGTTGCATCAAATATAATTTATATTTTATCTAATCGCCAAAATAGTAATACTATAATGATAATAAATACTGTATCGTAATAATGAAATGTAAAATGGCATTTAACTGACGAGGTGTTTTGCTGGTGAGAGATTTTAGTTGCTTTAGCCTGAAGAAGCTAGTAAGCCTACCATTTGATTTGTTTTAGATAGGCACAACATGTTTCATATGCAGACCTTATTTTCCTGTTCCAGATTAAAGGTGGGGTTGGTAAGTTTGAAAAACCGGCTTGAGATTTTTTGTTATATTCCATGGAATGCTCTTAACATCCCGATAGCAATGAATATATTAAATGCTTTGACAATAAATATATTAAAAAAACGTCATCTGTGGAAGCCGTAGTACTGTAAAAAGCACGACCAATCATCTGAGCCGGCCCGGCTAAAGTAACTGGATGGCCTACCTGCCTGTCAGCCTTCCATCTGTGCACAAACTTATCTCGTGCCCTCATTGGTCATGTGCGCGTTCGTGTGTGTTGGAGGAGGGGCTCTGTAAGGAAGTGGCAGATTTTTTCCGGCTGTGTATTTTCAAATTCTAGCGCACTCTAGCTGGTTTCTCCAAAATTACCTACCCCACCTTTAAAATAAACCATTTTCAGTGGTTCTGCTGAGAAAGAGTAATTATTTTGGTCATGGAAAATTAGGTAAAGGTCATGGACAAGTCATGGACAAGTCATTGAAAACCATTGGTGAAAAAGTGTATGAACCCTGACTGATACTTATATTAACATTGTCTCCCGGTGTGTTGCCCCCGGCTATAGAAGGACACGTACCCCGTGCTGGCCTGGCCCTTGCGGCTGAGAATCCTGTATGAGATTGCGCTGGGGGTTAACTTCCTGCACAACATGAACCCACCACTCCTACATCACGACCTAAAGACGCAGAACATACTGATGGATGGGGAGTTTCATGTAAAGGTATGTGCGGGGGCAAGCATATGGAACGGTATGAACTGAACGCATAGGTGTCACCGAGGGTGGTTGTCTTACTGGCATTATCACCATGTGTACAATAATCAGATGTAATTTCCTTGTTAACTCATTATTGATCTGGAATTCTGAATCAAGGAGGGAACAATGAGAGGTCATAGCGCAATGTGGATTATTAAATGAGCCAATAAAAGATAAGGTGGATCGTTCCAGTAATTTACAAGATCCGCTGTTTGACAAACACGGAGAAGTCACGCACACACTCACACATACTTTATCAAACAATGTTGAAGTCTAATTAAAGTCTACTTAACTTGTAGAAAATGCTGCTTCAGAAGCATGTAGTGTTTAGAAACAGAGTTCGGCATCTCATTATGTCAAGGAGAACAATTCTCCCACAACAAAGCCTTTCCGTTGTTTGTGGTTAGTAAAGTATCGAAGAAAATCAAAGTCAAAAAACACATATAGTATTATCTAATAATGCTGATGTTCTGCTGTTGTTCCGTCCAGATTGCAGACTTTGGTCTTTCAAAGTGGCGCCAGCTGTCCGTCAGCAGAGGCTCGGGGTCCAAGCCCACAGAGATGGTTGGCACGGTGATCTACATGCCCCCCGAGAAGTACGAGCCCTCCAAGAGCCGCCGGGCCGACGTCAAGCACGACGTGTACAGGTGAGACCCGAGACTCAGTGACTAGTCATTAGAAATGAGGGGGGATACTTTAAAAATGTATTCTCTTACAATATCTAGTTACCTGTAAAGAAATGTCACTTCATCGGAGTAACAAAATAAAGCAGTGATGTAACCCGATTACTTTCTGTTACTTTTGGATTACCTCAAAATGTCAATAAGATCTTTAAGTGTGTTATGCGAGACAACAGAACAATGTGACCTTAGAAAAGAAATAACCAAGATATTTAGGATCAGAAATTACTTTATTGATTGGAAAAGCTGCCTTTCATGAAGCCTATTCAGGAAATAGCTATACAGTGACAACGATACACATGAGCACACACTACAGTTTAAAGAAGCAGAAATAAGTTCTGAGCTGACAGGAAATGCTCCGTTTTAGTTTCGAACACACTACACACTATTTTATGAACAGGTTCACCTGCTAAATTAAAAGGAGAACAAATGAACCAAAGGAAAACCATAAAGCAGATCCAGGCAGTAGACGTATAGATTCACAGATAGTACAGAGCATTAAGCAGAAACAAAATCAGCTCCTATTACATGAGTATGCTCTTTTTTGTTTTTTAGTAACATTATAATCCTGCTAGTGATCCCCAATATTTAGAAATGTAACAATTACCTTTTTTTTTGTATCCTGATTACCTAAACCAATACATTTGATCCCCAAGCCTGTCTATAACATGAGTTTAATCTTGATATGTTATATGTGTATGATCTTTAAATGGTCAGTGGTATAATTATTCTGCTCTTGATGACTTCATCGGATAGTAAATATATGTTCAGCACAAAAGGAAGTTTCGTTACTGGCAAGGTGTGACGATGAGCTGGCATGGTGTTGGATTGTTAGCATACCAGAACAGTACTGCGGATTGAGCCAGAGATTTCTTCTGTCAGTCATGACGGGACAATGGTTTGCTTTCAGGAATCTGTCAAAGAGGGAGTGGTAACTGTTACAAAAATAAGAAATACACTTCCCCCTGTTGCAGTCTCTTAAAGATCCCCTACCCTAAAATATGTGTTTTCTGGTGTCTGCTGTATATGGCAGCTCATAATGTCTGTTGAGTGGATGAGTTGAGATGTTTCCACATTCCTCTACTCAAAGGAAGTGGTCAGAGCTCTCCCTAAAGTCTGAGATTCAAGTGTACCGCGGGAAGGCTAAATTAAGTATTAGGACTTTCAGAATAACAACTTTTGTTGGACGATAATATTCATCATCATTATTTATTAATTCACAATTTAAATAAAAACAAGTATTATAAAAAGGTGGGGTAGGTAATTTTGGAGAAACCAGCTCGAGTGCGCTAGAATTTGAAAGTATGCAGCCGGAAAAAATCTGCCACTTCCTTACAGAGCCCCTCCTCCAACACAAACGAACGCACACATGAGCAATGAGGGCACGAGATAAGTTTGTGCACAGATGGAAGGCTGACAGGCAGGTAGGCCATCCAGTTACTTTAGCCGGGCCGGCTCAGATGATTGGTTGTGCTTTTTACAGCGCCACGGCTTCCACAGATGACATTTTTTTATGGATTTATTTTCAAAGCATTTCATATATTCATTGCTATCGGGATGTTAAGAGCATTCCATGAAATATAACAAAAAGTGTTTCTGAAATAAATTACATATCCCACCTTTAATGTAACTATGTGAAATGGGATGCAACGACAAGCTATCAGAAGCTTGAGAACATGGGCCCAGACACTAAACAGAAAGTATTTACATTATATAATATTAATACGTCTAGAATGACAGAGAATTCATGTATCATACAGAAACATCACATCCCCAAAAATACATAACACTAACCAAAAACCCTAATAAACTAAACTACTTATGGCCTAACATATTTATTTAATTTGTCTAAACATTGGTTAAATTAGGAAAGATATATTACATTACATGACATGTCACTTGTTAGACGCTTTTATCCAAAGCCACTTACATACTCAATACTGTGCGCAATCCCCACAGGAGCAATTTGGGGTGAAGTGTCTCAGGAACACAACGACATGCTGACTGCAGTGGGGTTTGAACCTGTGCTCCCCTGATCCCAACACCAACCCCCCATCCACTGCACCACACGCGTCCATATGAAATACAGACACAGTATATGGCAGTGTTTCCCCTACCAATGTCTTGGAGGGGCACTGAGCCCCGCCAACGGAGTATGTTCAAGTTTGACTCCAAACCTGTTGAGTGTGCAGTTTTTATTTGAAATGATCTGTAATGAAAAATCCTGTCAACTGCTAACGTTGTATCAGCCACTGTCAGTGACAAGCTAACATAAACTAAATAAACAATGCTAGCTATAGTTACAATCCTATGGAAGAGCATTAGCCACATGTGAAGATTTATTTGAGATCTGACCAAAAGTGATTTATAATTTTTTTTTCGTTCCGCTCTTGCACTTCAGACAAAAAAACTCACTTCAGATCCAAAAAAAATTCACATTTGGCCCTAATCCTCTTCCGTACCATCCTGTTACATCGGTTAGCCGATTTCGGTTCCCAACAGACTCATGTAATTCAAACATGTTTGGCTGAATCTTCTCTGACGTTGGATATAGATATTCATATATCTGAATATTCATCTATCCAGAATTTTCCAATGAGGGAGGTAAAGTAGATATGCTATCAAGCTTTTCTGATGATTTTTTGTGAGCGTATCATTTGAGGATATTTTTACATTCTTTTCAACATGTATGGAGGGGAACTTGAAGTTACACAATAGCTTTGGATTGCTGCAACAGGTCAACCAGTCATCTTCCTTCCTCAAAGCCATCTCTATGGTTAGCTCAATGTAAAGTCCCTCAGCTCTGAGGGGGAAATCCAGTCCTAAAGAATTACATAACTCTAACTTTCCCTCACTTTTTCTCTCTGTCATGTTTACATTCAAGCTATGCCATCATCATGTGGGAAGTGCTGTCCAGGCAGATTCCATTCGAAGGTAACCCTTGTTTTTAACTTGTATCCTAGTTTGAGTGACCTTTTATGGAGCAAGCTAATCAAACATCTGTGTTTGTGTTTAGAGGTGACCAACGTCATGCAGATCATGTTTAGTGTGCTGCGTGGAATGCGTCCTGACACGGGGGAGGAGAGCCTGTCCCCCGACATCCCCAACAGAGAGACCCTCATCACTCTGATGACCTGCGGCTGGACCACCAACCCCGACGAAAGACCTTCCTTCCTCAGTAAGCTCCCACAAATAACTCAATTGCCAGAAAAAGACAAATTCGGCCGTCTCAAAGGATTGCACTCTGTTGAACCAGGTTAACCTTTTTCACAGTTTGGGATGACTTTTCTGTTTTTATGCTGAGTAACAGACAAATCCTCCTAGTTAGTGCTAACTTTGACTCTGACTAAGCAGTGTCAGCCTCCAGTCACATTACTGAAATGTCCTCTGACTGTCTTTTTTAAACAGTGAAATCTGTCCTAATCCACAGTTCATGTAAACAAATGGGGTCAATTATTGGAAAGGACACTTACCTGCCACCTATTTTAGGTTTTTGTAGTGAAATGGTATCGATAACTCCCGTTTGAACTTCACAAATGACTTCCTAGTTTGAAATAAACTGAAGTAATCAGAGACACTTTTTGATCACTGAACAAAGAGCAGATATACGAACTAAGTGACTACAGACTGGTTTAAACAATGTGCAGCGTTCACTGCATTGAAATGAACTAGAATAGCACACATTATGTGCATTCATGTAATGCATAGTGTGGTGGTTAGAGTAAATGAAAGTTATGTATCTGTCAATACATTCTTGTGGTAAATCTACACACTGGAAAAAATGCTATGCCAAAGATGAGTAAAACATTATGAAAACAAGCTGTTATTGCATGTAATAAGTAAAAGAATCTGCCAATAGAACAAATTCAAACTTGCTTGGTACGATTTCTTGAAATAAGATGGGATATTTAGATACTGTAAATCAGATCCTGTAATTAGCTGGGAGAAGTTATTTTGAACTATATTTGACCAGAATCAGGAAATGTTGTTACAAAATAAGACGGAAATGCTCAGAAGTGTCCTGTTTTCTGATGTTAATTGGTGATTTTCCAATAAAAATGTAAAAAAAAAACGTAATCTGAGATACAACTCAAAATAAGATGATTTCAATAGTCTTTGACTTAACAGGATACTTAAGATGCATCGTCTAAAAACAAGACCCTATATCTCACTGCATTGAGAGTTTCTAAGTCATTAGGTCTTACATGTATATCAAGTGTAAAGACTTATTTTGACTAGACACATATACTTCTAGTTTTTGTAGTGCAGACTCCCTGAAACCGTTGTTTCTAAATGTTTCGTTAACCATACAGCTTCCTTTCATCTGTTCTTGAAAGTACCCTAAATACCAAACATGCAGTAACATTTCCATTGGCACGTTTCTGGATCTGATCTCAGCCCAGAGAGCGGTGTGATTAACAGTTCCGATGCGTGGTTTCAGAGTGTTTGATCGAGCTGGAGCCCATGGTGAGGGCGTTTGACGAAATCGACTTCCTGGAGGCCGTGTTGGAGATCAAGAGGTCAAAGGTTAGTCAGGGATCTCCTCACAGCTTATTTTGGTTTCTGGCTGTCTATCTCTTTTGTGAACACGATACTCAGGAACACCTTAAGGGCATCTTCTTTCAATTTGGCACTCAAAGATGAACTGAGTAGACTTTGGTGGTTGAAGGTCACTGTGAATTTTGGCCATAACTCAATAATGAATACGGTAGTTATGACAATATCACTCAAATATCTAAGAGTATAAAATACATCTATTGACAGAGTATATTCCAACAGCATACTCCAAAGATTTTAATTTTGATTACAGGAAAGCCTCGGTGCTTAGCAAAATATTAATTGTTTTCACTATAATTCATTTATTTATTAATTTATAACATAAATAATTGGCAAGGGTTTGTCAAAAGTTACCATAACCTAAAGTGGGCATTTTCTGTATCCTAGAATTGTAATCTTCATTGTAAATAAAAAGTCTTTTAAATATTAAAAGTTTTAATTTTGCAAATAATCAATTCAGTTTTTTTACTTTTTAAAAAAAATACTTTTTCTTTATCGAGTTAATTCATAAACAGATGCACAAATCACATAGCAATACACATTTAAATAAAACATGTAAATGCTGATATATTGAAATTGAAAGGAAAGCTGATGTCTTCATGTCTTCCAGTTGCTACACATTTTGAATTCACACTACAGTTGTTCCCCTTTTACAGCCAACTGTTCCACAGGATGTAACTGTTCAAGTGCTACTGTCACACTGAGAGGAGCACAACTGTAGCTGCATTACCCCCTCCAAAGACCTGTGTTTCTTCCTCATCCGTTATTAACCCTTAGTGTGACTTTAGAGCGGGATGAGGGATATTCTGCTGTCTCAGAATATGAAGTTAGTTATGAGAAGCTAATGAAGCTAATTCTGAATGTGATGACGCCACACAAAGAAGGGGATGTAGATCTTGAGCTGTGTGTAATTTTGGAGAGTTTAGCTTTGACTAAGAGAGGATAACACATTCATCATTTCCCCTCAGCATGTCCTTCCCCTTTCAGGTCCTGGTGTTTGTGTTTGTGCACATATGAGTAAGGCTATTATAAAGGTAAATTAAGAACCAGTGTGGTAAACAAGTGACATGATGCAGTGTGTATAAAATGATGGAGTTTTTTATATTTGAAGCAGTTATATCAAATTATGACAATATTGTAAAAACACAGAGACAAAAGGAAACTTTTATTCATGCTGAACTTTAACACATTTTTCTCCTTTTCTCTTTCAGTAACTTTACATTTTCAGAAACTTAAAGAATGTTCAAATGCCACGAAAATAAAAATGCTGGCTGTTTTATAAATAAAATCGGAAACTTGCCAAAAATTCTAACTTGCCAATTTAAGAATAAACACGACTTTGAATTGAAATCAATAACACATTCTAATCGTGTTTTTAAATTGTATTTATATTATATAATACATACCAAAAAAATGCTATAATCAATTGTTACTCTCTTTTACTTTTAAATGATAAGAACTGGGATAAACAGCCAGTAGTATTTGGTGATGTTTACGTCATTTATGAGAGGTTGGATTAAGTGTTCCCGTTTGGGTCAGGTATATTTGATTGAACACGTTGTTAACATCTTCTTCCTCTCCCCAGCTGCGGTGGGGGTCCGCCTGCTGCTCAGCACAGCCGGTGAGTGAGAAGAGGAGTGAGGAGGGGTCCCTCAACATACTGAAAGACAGGAGCAGCCCCTGGCCGGTCAGTAGCTCACATATCTGAGGGTATACAGTGGTGCAGGAATGAGTCCTCAAACCCAGAAGGCAGTTAGCATTTGACCGATTCCAGTTCCCTTGTCTCGTCATTTTTTTTAAGCGTGTTTGCGGTTAGAAGCATGAAATAAGATCTATGGTTAGCACGAGCTGGAGAGATTTAAATGTTTTGTTCTATGACATAAAATACTTCAATACCCCACTCGTTAATATCTGTAGCCTCCATGTGTCATATAAACGGCAGTTGCTAACAAGTGGCCAAATGAGAAGACTAAACAACATCACACCAACGCCATTCTGTCTTCAGCTTAGTGGTGATGAGCAGCCAGGCGAGCGTGTTGTAGTTTGTTTTTAGCCTAGCGTACTTTAATGTATTTTACTTCTGGCGATTGCATTTAAAAATCTAATAGTAGTGTTAATAAGTGGAGATTATTCAGCTGAATAAAACGTACCATAAACATGTCTTGACTAAGAGCTTATTTTCTGCCATATCCCAAATTCCAATGAGGAAATCGTATTGCTTTTTGTCGAGGGCGCCCTTGCACTGTTAACTTCCGGGTCAACTTATGAAAATACATCATCACTGCACCACTCTACATCCAGATGAAGTCTAATGTTGGTCAGTGAAACTTGTCTGTCTGGTATCTGATGCCTATGTTGAAGTTTAAATGAATGTTGTGCCACAGGAGAGCTCCACCTCCACCTCCTGCTCTGGCTCCTCCCAGGACACAGACATATCGGTCCCTGGGGCCCTCAGCAGCAGCAATATGGCATTTTCTAAAGGTGAGGACACTCACTTTGTATCTATTGTAATCAATGATCTGCATGCGATATTAGATTTGTCACACCTCTTCTTCCACTCTTTCAGATGGGGAGGGGCTCCCGTCGTCTTTTATAGCAAATACTCTGGAGGCCCCTGCGTCTCTCAGGGACCAAGACAACAACCTGAACAGCTACCAGAGTGCAAAGCCCATGAACGACTTGAACATACCCGTCAAACTAGACCCGCCTGCCACTTGCTGTGAGACCCAGCTGGAAAACCTCACCATCAAGCCTCAGCCTCAGTGTAAGAGCGCGCCGTTTACCAGAGTTTGGTTAAGATTCCTCTATTGTTCATTATTTTAAACCTGCAGCCGGACTTTCCTCTGGCTCTTCCTCTCCAAACTAGTAAAAACACTGAATAAGCAGTTTTATAAGGTGTTTCTTCAATGCAATATGGCTGGAAACTGACATCTCGGAGGGGACTATGAGCTAAAGGCTAACATTGGCTCAGCTTGTTTTTATGCTAAGTTAAGGTCCAGATTTCTGATGACTAAAATACTTAATCTATTGAAAATATATTGTCAAAAACAAGCACATTTAAAAAAGTTAATTGTAAAAATTGGGCTTTTATGACAGCTTCTGGCAGACCCCCTAAACAGACAGTTACTTTGATTGGAATAATACATTTCTCTAGGTTTCGAAAACATTTTGGAACGGGCGCTCAACTAAATATATAACATAGGTCTAGTACATTTTAGGACATTAGGGGGCCCTATTCTGCTCATTTTCACAATTAATATTTCTATGTAGTGCCTCTACTGGGACATGTCTCCATGCTTTAATGTTCAAAAAGCTCTTTATCTTTCTCACACTGCCTGTGCTGCAGCACCTCTTTTCACCCTCTGTCTGAAACCAGAGCCCAGTCTGCTCTGATTGGTTAGCTGGCCAGCTGTTTTTTTATTTTAGATATTAAATAAGCACAGTGGATAATATATTTTACTTATTAATTTTTCTTATTATGTTTTGTATTATTAATAAAGTGTGCCTCCTTGTTTATATAATATGTAAGTCTACTCTTTTTACTTCATCTGAACTCTACTCTTGCTGTTGTAATATCCTACATTTCCCACCAGCGGGACAGATAAAAGAATTCTGATTCTGATATAGTTCTTAAAAGTCCAATAAACAAAATATTGTAATTAATTAATTTTAATCTCTCCCCAGTTGCAGCTGATTACTCCCCCCCGCTGCGTCACTCCCCCCCCCTACAAGGCCCAATCGCCCGGTGGATCGAGGCCCGGCGCGAGGAGATCGTCCTCCAGATGACGGTGGCGTGTCTGAACCAGAGCTGCGACGCGCTGCAGGCCCAAACGCTGCTGATGCAGGAGGACTACGAGCTGATCATGACCCAGAGCACGCGGACCGCCAAGGTCCGCCAGCTGCTGGACGACTGCCGCCGGCAGGGGGAGGACTTCTGCCGCATCGTGGTCCGCAAGCTGAGAGACAACAAGCAGAACGGCCTGAAGCCCTACCCCCCAGAGATGGGCTCCCCCACCTTCGCCCCCTCTGCACCCCCCCTCTGCACCTCTTACAAAATCACCAGGAACATGTAGCAGCCACACCATGTGCAAACTTTACACTACACTCCCTGGAGTTGGCAAGATGGCCGCTGCAGTTACTGTGCCCTCAAAGACGCTGTGGGTGAACACTGCTTAAAAGAATATTCCCTCACATGAGACAAAAGGTTATCTTCCAGAAGAAAACAAACGTTTGTCGGAATCTGTGTTTTTATTTAACAATCTTATGGATTTAATTTATAGTTCCTTCATTCTGAGTGGATGTATCGCAGGGTTTTTGTGTTATGTTTTTGTCTCCAAAATAGCATTATGTGAAAGTGTGATAATAACACAATATAGCCCAGTATTTTTGTTTGTGTGTGAGAGTGTGTGTACACTCAGTCGACTAGAGGACTGTTTAACATGCTGGAAGACCGACTGCAAAAATAAGGTATTCCTATAAAAAGCAATCTTAAAGTATCATGGGTGAACAATCAGGATGCTTAACACCTGAATGAAGAGAATCACATGACACTTACAGCAAATCTGTAAAAAAAAGGCCTTCAATGCCAATAATAGCTAAGTACGTGTTCTTGGACGTTAATGGTAATACAACACTCAAAATGAGAGGGCTGCATGTGTGTCTAGATAAAAAGTGGACCAGAGTGATCTGATTTCTTTGATCTTCTCAGTAGTGGCCTCACCTCTGAGTATTTGTAATGTCGGACTCATTTAGATTCTTCCGGAGGTACAGCTCATCTGCTAAAGAGCTAACAGATGAACAGAGAAGATGGAACATGTTTAGTTCAACAGCTTATTAAAGTGCAGTATACACAGTTAGAGTTTAACATCACTCTTTACGCTAACAACTTTTTGTGTTCTACTGTAGTTGTGCTTCCTAATCGATACGTTCATAAGCGTCACACCGTTCACACATCGCATGAACACAGTAGCACCAGTTTGTCTGTACAAGGCGTACTGAGTGATATGGTTTTGAATTTGCTTAATTCACAGCACACTGAAAAAACTTAAACATTGACTTTAATGAAATGTATAATGCAAACAGATTTCACATAACTATCAGGTTAGTTGAAAGTAATAATATTAAGTTTAAATAAAATATATTAGGTTCAACTTAATATTATTGCTTTCATCTAACCCAGTGTTTTTCTTTTTCATACCAAGGACCACTTAACAGATAAAAAAAACCTCGCGGACCACCTAACTTGGAACACAAATATCCAAAATCTAGAACAGATTACAAATTGCCTGAAAGTGGTACAAACAAGTGGCAACATGTGTGATGAAGGTGTTGCGCTGGGCTATATCATGCAATTAAAAGTGAAACTTAAGCTCGCTCCATTGCGGAGATATTCCCGCGAGAGTGCGGAAAACTTAAATAAATACATTTCCAATATGTAATTTTACCAATATACTCACGGACCACTAGGGGGCGCTCACGGTCCACCGGCCACACTTTGAGAAGCACTGACACTAATACAGTTATGTGAAATGTGCATGTACTGTATTTAAGAAGCACATTATTTCTGTTTCCATGATACAGCCTTCCTTAAAGCTACATTTGTACATTCATTCATCATTATCAATTTTGACATTTGACCATTATTTCTGAATTATTAGCTTGGTCCATACACATTTAGAATTCAAGTTCGAATTGGGTTTTTTTCAGCCAAAGATGGTAGTTTTTAATTTTGTACAAAAAACACAGAAGATATTCAGTTTACTGTCAAAGATGATTATCACTATTAACCAGTGAGTTATTGGTATTTTTGCTTAAACAAAAACTAGGAATTAACAGATTCAGAGAGTACTTTTATTTCTGTTAATTGCTTTATGGACTTTTTTTTCAGCTGTGTGCATCTCTGAGCTTTACTGTCTGCATCACTGCCTTCACTTTCCTCTAAATTTGGATTTCTTGGGGTCTTCTCAGTAGTGTCTTCACCGTCTGACTCGTGGATTCTTCCAGAGTTACAGATTATTGCTGTGAACAGAGAAGATCCAACCTGCTTAGTTTAGCAGTTTATTAAAGTGCAGATTACGCAGTCACTGATAACTCTTCACTCTGTTACTACTGTAGTTGTGCTTCCTAATCCACACAAAAAAGCTGTTTGTAAAACTTCCCTGTACACATATTCACACAAAGACCGTAGCAGTCTGTATGAGTACCGTTTTAAGTTAATAATAATAATAATAATAATAGATTTAATTTGTTAGCGCTTTTACAGGTGCTCAAGGACGCTTTACAGATATAGTGAAGGGAAAAGGAAGGAACAACAAATAAATATATAGTAAACAATCACACATTAAAAGCATATACCATGTTCTATGGGCCAACAGTTAGTGTATGTAAGAAGCAAATGAATTCCATTTGACCGTGACACACTGCTTTTTATCTTTTTTCATTAATCTGACGATTATTTTCCGGATGAATACATAAAACTGTAAAAATGCAGTTTCACTTTTTCCCAGAGACCAAGGTGGCATTTCTTTACATTCAGTTGTTTTTTTTAAAACCTGAAAATATTCAGTTTGCTTTCATAGAATACTATTACAGCAGCTGAAACCAGGTATTTAGCTTAACGTTTTTTACGGATTCATAGATTTTTTTTTCAGGGGAAGATTTTGTTAAACATTTTACTGACTGATTTTGTGCATGAATGCATCTCATTGAGCCTTACGGTCTGCATAACTGCCTTCACTTTCCTCTAAATGGGTGCTTCAACGCAGTATTGTAGCCAGGTCATAAATAGAATAACCTCTGTTTGTCATCTTTAGTACCAAACTAGTAAACTGCAGTTGAATAGAGAAAAATACACATTGTGAAATGAGTCTAAGCAGGTCATCTTAAGACATGTCAGAAATCATCTGAATGACCACAGAAAGGCAGAGTCTTTGATCTCAACTATAGCATCTGTAGGAGCCATGAAACGTGTATAGTAATGCGTTTTGTTTTAATATAAGATATTTGTTTGATCACAATTGATTGGTTGGCTTGGGTCACATGGATATGGGCGGCACTCATTATAATCCTGTTCACCTGCGTGAGGTGTGTGTGTGTGGAAGAGAGGGTGACACAGGGCCGTTGAACTCGCAAGTTTAATGATTGCTTTGATTATTATAACAATGTCTATGTCCAAATATATACCATATCTTTTTTCATTTGTGATCTTTCTCAAAGAACTCATGCACTGTTTTTGTGAAGTTATGGTTTCATATTCCTCATTTAGGGCCCATATCAGTATCAGATCAAACAATAACTCTCTGTTGATGTCTAGCTGTGGTTTCAACAGTCATTTTTCATAATGTATCAAACTTCTCAATAAATGGGAACTCTGTTTTTTTACTTGCTTTCCAATTACTTCTTAAGGTCGTTACACACCAAGCCGATTTCGGCCGTCGATAGATGTCGATAGATGTCGGGCCGTCGGGCCGTCGATGAGCGTCGTGTCACTCTACTCAGATTGGTGTGTCCCGCACCGTCGTGTCTTTTCACCTTCCGCCTCCGATTCCACATGTTGAATCGGGAGGCTGTCGGCTAAAGGCCCGGACACACCAAGCTGACACCAAAGAACTGACACAGACGGACCCCCGACTGTTGTGTCGCCTCGCGTCTCTGCGTCTTGGCCATGTGTCGCACTGGAACACACCGCAAAGACTTCAGCCGACGGCCAAGAAGCACGTACGAACTGCGCATGTGTGAGTGGCAATAACTCCTTACCAGCAGGCGGCGGTAGTGTGTTTCGTCATTCAAAAGAGGCAACAACCGGAAGACCGACTGCGTGATAACCGAGAGAAGAAGAACAGACTGCGTGAAACAGAGGTCGCGTTAACCGAATGTATTCCGTCTATGACGGATTTTTTTTAACAATGACGGAAAAATCTGAAAGCAGTCCGTCATTTTGACGGATTAGAGCAGCGAGGCTCTGGTGTTAAGCATGCCTGCCAAAAAGGAAATGATACCGTTTCCAAACCCAACTTTGCCGTACAAATCATTGAAATGTCTGTGAGTTTTGGCTTTACGCACTCCCGCGAGGTGCAGTGGGCATGCATAACACGGCGCTAACAGTTCACAAGCGTGCGCCCCGCCCCCCGTTGACAGTTCACGACTGTGCTCTTCCCCCCCCTCCCCACACCCCCGTTTTACCCCAGAGTGTAAAGGCCGACGGGTAATACTGACGGACATTTTACGATCCTGTCCGTCAAAATGATGGACAGTGAAAAACTCTAGCGCAACCTCTGGCGTGATATAAACAAACAACAAATAGCGTGTGCGTTCCATTTTCACTCTACAGCGAGAAGCTCATGGGGCTTTCCCGAACCTGTGTCGAGAGTTAAATGGATTCTCAGATTTGTCTTCTTAATAGTTTGTTTGGGTCCCTCACTTCCGTTTCGCTTCTCATGCACTGATTCGCTAGCTGAACAGCCAATCAGAGTGAGTTCTTTGGCCGACTGTCCACCGATTTCGGCACGGCTGAAAAGACACGACGGAGCAGGACACACCAATCTGAGTAGGGCGTGTCGACGCTCATCGTCGGCCTGATGCCCATCGACGGCTAAAATCGGCTTGGTGTGTCCGGGCCTTTAGGCAAGCCCCCAGGAAGTGTGCCGGACTCTGTGCCCAACATTGTTGTGTCCAAACGGCGGTACTGCAACTTCCGTATCAGTCCGTGACATCACCCGGCCCAAAACAACTTTTTCCCATTGACTAACATGGGGAAAGAGACGTCTGTAAATCGGTGGATTTTTTTTTTAACTAAATAAACTACCCAGTATTAACTATTATATAGCCCTTATTAGAATCATTAGGTCCTTAAAGTTGTAAATGCACTAAAAGCCAAATCTAGATTTATTTTCTCTCTCCATTCATTCTAGTGAGGCCGTGGCCGTTTCTCAATGTCGAGTAAACCTGCTGCAGAGCCACTATTTCAAGTATATTACATTACATTTAATTTAGCTGACGCTTTTATCCAAAGCGACTTACAGGGACATTCTCCCTGGAGTAACTAAGTGCTAAGTGCCTTACTCAAGGCACTTAGTGGTGTTCCAGGTGGAATTTGAACTCACAACCTTCTGATCTCCAGCCCACCTCCACTATCCATTAGACCACCATTACCCCGTAAGTATACTACGTCATCGAGTGGCGATGAATGACTGTTTGTGTGAGCTGCGTGAGCGCACATACGTGTTCTTCTGCTCTGACAGCCAGGCATGACGATCTGTGACGTTTCGCTCTCTCAAAAGTTGGGCCATTTTGACTTCATGCACCAATGAGCTCTCATAGTAAAGAATGAGACCCCGCCTCCTACGCTGTATCCAGTTCTTATTGTAAATCCATGGCTAAAGGCTGTCGGCCAAATAAATCACTCTGATTGGCTGTTCAGCTAGCGAATCAGTGTATGAGAAGCGAAACGGAAGTGAGGGACCCAAACAAACTATTAAGAAGGCAAATCTGAGATTTCATTTAAAGGGCACCTATCATGCAAAATGCACCTTTGTACGTCTTTTATACATGATTATGTGTCCCCGGTGTTCCGGGGAACTCACCAAGTGTCAGAAAACACAACCCTCTCTATTTTCCTCCTTCGCCAAATCTCTAAAAAAGGGGCTGCAACGGATCTGAAAAAAATGGATCCACATTCCGACACTTTTCTACGTCACAAAGACGTACTCCGCTTATTGGTCAACTCTCCAACTATCAGGGGAATGAGCCACGGCCACGTGCATTGCCAAACCTCTCATTTGCATATAGGCTATCGGCAGGCTACCCCAGTCACATCTGTGTTTTTTCCTGCTATTGCCAGGATGTCTAAGCCAGTTAAACCACGGACATGTTTATGAACTTCTCTCAAGTCCAACACGGATATGCCTCCAAACTAATGCTACACCCGGGATCAATACCAACCATCCGGGACCAGGCCAGTGAGGACACATCCAATTCTGAAGCTGTAAGTTTTTATTTAGCGGTGTTTTTCCTGATAAAGCTATATCTAGCTGGTAGCATGTAGCTTAGCCGTATCAATGTCGCCTCAACCCCAACTAGTAATCGGTTAGGTGTTTATATGTTCTTGTAACATTTTATTTTGTACGCTCCGCAGTATTTGCTTTGTCTTTTATTTTAATTATCAGGCATTTGCGAACATGTTCAGACTGCCGTAATGGCGATCTGTGTGAAGGCTGTAAAGCCACGCCTAGCCTAGCCGATAACACAAGTATTTATTCTCCTATGTATTAGTATTTTGTATCCTCTAAAAAATCATATTGAGTAAGTTATAATAACAAACGTAATCTTCTGGAGGTAAGTGCCGTTTTTTCCAGCGTTATGTAAAAGCTTTTGTGATTGTAGTCTGTAAGAACGATCATATATCATCGATCTGTAAGCTAAGCTACGCTACGCTAAGCTACGCTACGCTAATGAGACATGCCGTTTTTTGCAGCGTTATATGTAAAAGCTTTTGCATGTTTACTTGTTTGCGCACATGAATATAAATGGGGGTGTGTTAGGATACAACACTGTATGTATGTATGCGAGGGGACACACACCACGAGTAAAACGGAGCTAAAGCCCTGGTATGTTGTTGTTGACGACATGCATTTACTAATCTCAACCACTTTTTTTGTTGTGCTTTTTTTAACATTGCACAGGCTACGTGGCCAACTTGATGGACCTCATCTTCGACCAAGTCTTTGTGGACCCTGCACCATTATGAGCAACCTGACAGGGAGGAGGTCATCGCCGGGTATGCTACACGGTTCAATTTGGCTGCTGTCTGAACCCAACATAGACATTTCACGGATCAGAGGACAACGCAGGCCGGAATCACCACTCTGATCCTCTCTCCAAGGAAGCCCCAGCACCAGCTCACAAAGCTCCTGTTTTTTATGGGTTCAAATAACCGTTGATTTTGACAATAAAGTTCCGAGTTGATATCAAATGTGTCGTGATTATTCATGTTTGGATGGGTAAAGAATATTCTGATTTCAAAAGCATAAGGTTGTGTGTGGACTTTTTTTGTCATACACATGGGTGCGTTATGCCATTGCTGTGTAGTATATAATAGTACAATGACAGAATGAAAGATTGCATAAAGCCATATACACCAGTATTTATTTCCATGAACAATATTAGCATTCGTTTTACAATTTCAGTCAAAACAAACCACTCAGTGCTCTATTTGCCTCAACTGTAGTCCAACTGTGTTCAGCTCTGTAAATATTCAATGCATTCTGCAGGGAAAACACATTTAGGCACACAATCGAGGATGGTCCACCACACAGGTTAGAGTCCTCAAGTTCCTGCATCCGTCTTTACACCTAGTGTGATAAACATATATTGAATGACATGTGAAAAATGTATTCTCTAAACAGACAACTTAGTGAAGCTAATGTTACGTGTGGTATCTCCATGCAGCACACATGCTCCGGTTCAGAAGGCATCGTGGCGCAAGTTGCACATGTACCCCTTTAGAAAGAAGTCAATAACTGAGCTTTTAAAACACATGAAACACACATTGCTGACAACTGAGGTGTTGGAGTTATACTTTTTATCACCCTAAGTTATTGAACTTTCCAACGGTTGTTGCACGATGTTGGAAGAAAAGGACTGTAAACTATTAAACGCAATGAGGCCATTGTATATATGCTGAAAATATGAATGTCTCCCTTTATAAATATATATATGTATCGCTGTGTTTGCGTGTGTAAAAATAAATAGGGACAACAGCTTGTCAACTAACCATTCAGAAACGTCCTGCTGCAACCGAGATGTTTGCACCTCCACCAAAACCTCCGCTGCTTCAGTTTCTGGATCAAATTGATAATATGCTTGAACACATGCATTGCTCTGAGATGAGATGTGTATTCCACACTCGTAATCACAGCAAGCATGGTAACGTGACTCTCGCCGGCTCTTCTGCAGGGGGCGTGGTCAGCTGCTGCTCAGAATTTTCATAGGCAGGTTTGGAATAAAGCGAAAATGAGCGAAACGAGGCATGGCTAAAAAATGATCTGTTTGGTATTTTGAAAAATAAAATGTATAAATATACCTTATATAGGTATGGTCATACACTATATCATTTAAATATAGCATGATAGGTCACCTTTAACTCTCGACACAGGTTCGGGAAAGCCCCATGAGCTTCTCGCTGAGTGAAAATGGAAGGCACACGCTATTTGTTGTTTGTTTATATCACGCAGTCTGTTCTTCTTCTCTCGGTATATCACGCCGGTTGTGGTCTCTTTTGAATGACAAATACACACTACCGCCGCCTGCTGGTAAGGAGAGTTATTGCCACTCACGCATGGGCAGTTCGTACGTGCAACTTGGCCGTTGGCTGAAGTCTTTGCGGTGTGTTCCAGGACGTAGTGTCCGTGACGTCACCCATAGGATTCTGCAGAGTTGCCGAGAAGCCTAAAGTAGGCGGTGTCGGCCACTAAAGGCTCGACAGTGACGTCAGAGTCTAAACATTTTTTGTCTGATCCCACCCACATACTCCACCCAGAATTCCAGCTCCTACCTTCTGGTAGAAGATTCAAGGTTCCCAAGAGCAGGCTGAACCGCTATAAGCAGAGGCGCGGGAAGGTATTTTGAGTTGGGGTGCTGAGGTGCTGGACTCCAGTGAACACTATTATGGGCACTATAGAGCACTCACACAAGTGTGAACACCAGGGGTGCTACAGTGGAATGTTTTACTGCAACACTCCCCACACGCAAACACACAGTACACCCGCGACTGTTACAATGAAGGCTTGATAATCAGCTCACGGCATGTAGGCAAGGGTAAAGTGCTATTTTTTACGAGTGGGGAGCGGACCTCACCTCCTCTAGGGGGGTCCGGGGGGATGCTCCCCCGGGAAGATTTTTTTTAAATATTGAAGTTAAAAGCATCAATCTGGTGCACTTTGAGAGCAACATTAAGAGATCTATGGATACATCTCTCAACATCCATATGAAACACAACTGTAATCAGATGTTCTTTTTCTTTATGAATATTTTACAAATCACTCCCTTTTTAAACTGTATTCTTGTTTTACTGCCATATACAGTAGTATTTCATAACTGTTTTTCCTTTATTCTCTTGTTTTTTTGATAACGATAATGATCATATCAAGGTGTGCCGTGGAAATAATCTTTTGAATAATTTGTGACCAAACCGTTTGAGACCCACTGAGATAACTTAGACTAAAGTTAACTATCTAAACACTCAGAGTCCTTTAGCTCACCTGAGTCTCTCAGTCTGAGAGGAGAGGACTCTCCTCCAGCTTGTTGTGGAACAAACAGCTCCTTATGTCCGTTTTTATCCATGATGTAAACATGTTTATTTCTGCTGTAAAGTTGGGCATTTTAACATGGGGGTCTATGGAAATTGCTCCCTTCTGCAGACTGCTCCTACTGGCCACTAGATTAACTGCAGTTTGAGGCACTTCCTTATTGGCCTCCCGGCTCTGCCCCAGAGTTTGCCGCTTTGTGCTTTGGAATAATGTGCTAATTGGACATATGCATTTTCAATGTGCTGTTACTGTGCTCATGTGTTTTGACTTTGATTATTTGCAGTAATTGTTTTCCTGTATTTTTTTTGCTATGCTTATGTGCTCTTTTACATGGGTTAGGGTTAGGGTTAGAAATGGACTCAAGTGCTCATGTTTATGAATGTGTATTGCCCTACATTGCCTTAAACATATAAATAATAATGAACCGTAACTACATTTTGCTTTAATATTATTTAAAAGAGTGTTTTTCTAAGATATTTAACCCACAATATCATATACAGAACATTTACTGGATGGTTTAAATAAGGGGAATGTAAGGCTCTTGTTTGGTAAGAGGGAAGACCTGGGTACTTTATATATCTACTTTTTTATATAACTATCTGAGTACTTATTTCACTTCTACGTGCACTGCACTGTATGTGTCAAATGTGTCTGAGCATATGAGCAATTAAGCAATTCACATTGAAAGTGCAATGTTTCATGTTGGTGTATATTAATAACCATAAATACCTCAAGATATTCAACTGTATGTTCACAAAGTTGTATTATGTTCACAACAATGTTTTGAAGATGATGTTAAAGTTACCAGAAGGTGGCAGTACATGTCAGTTTCCAAATATAAATCCAAAGCACCTGAACCCAAGGGATGCTGGGAACTTGATGTTCTGTTCCCATCACACACAAAGACTTCTAGGACACAGTGTTCCTGGACAATGGGGTTTAAAAGACATGTTGTCCTTCTTTTAATCAAAGAATGATGTGAGTGTGTCAGAGCTTGCGTCCCTTTCAGAGGAAGCCTCATGCATAACACCTCGTAATAAAAAGGAAGAGCCATTTATTTTATTTATGTCACAGAACAAATGACTCAGAGGCCCTGGGCCCACATGCATTCATACTGCCACACTGGAATTTTAAAAAGTAATCACATTTATTCAAAGACCATAACTTTATTTTTTTGCTATTATATACTTCTACCCCATTACATATCAGAGGCAAATATTATACTTTCTACTCTACTGCATTTATTTAAAACTCAGTTATCTACTTTGTATTTGTACAGTATGTTTATACCAAGTGATGCATAGGATACTGTAATATTAATTAACCTGGTGTTTTACAAAGTATCTAAATTGGCTCCATATGGAAAAACTTCAACATGCCACCTCTTAAACCCCACGGACGGAAGGGGCCGAAATCACAACATCTGCAAGCAAAAGTGTCTGAGGGCTTCTTAACATTTAATAAACTATGAATGTTTCATATCTATGTGAACCTTGAACCTTAAAAATCTATCACTGCACCCGCCTGAGGAATGTCTTGATTATGGGAGACAAATGGAGGAGTCTCCACCGCCCTTCACCCCCCCTATCACCTCTGAGGATACTCCTCCTTCACCCCACAGCTCTCTCGACTCTCCGTTCACCCTTTCACCCTCGCCCACCCTCCTGGAGATCGCTGAACACACAAAGGAGATACAGAGGGTTGGCACCAATTCCTTCCTGGAGTTCAAAGACCAAACTAAGGCGATACACAGGGTTGGCAGCATGTACTTTACCCCCGCTCCTCAACGACGCCCACCAAAATCACTGCAGAGACGCGCACCATCTCCCCCGTCTTCATCACCGTGCCTACGTCAACCACCTCCCCCCCCTGGCAGCATGTCCTCTACCCCCGCACCATCTCCCCCGTCTCCATCACCGTGCCTACGTCAACCACCTCCCCTCCCTTCAAGAAAGCATCTGCAGTCTCCGAAGCCTGATAAGGATGTGTGTGTACAAAACGCAACAAACTCTTACTGATATCTGCTGGGTCCATGCTCAAGGGCGTATGGCACTCTCAACTCTTTCCAGGAAATGCCAGGGCCCTGCCTGCCAGTAGCTTTGCCGAAATCTGTGTTGATAGGTAATAGATTAAGAGCGGTGAATCATCTTAGATACAGGAAGCGCTCAAACGTTTGTGTGAGTTTATCTAATTTAGCAGTGATTCCATGTCAGCCACAGCTTGTTACAAAAAACCTGACTGATAGTGTGTTTAACGAACTTAAATTAGCTTTATTAAATGTCAGGTCTTTGGCAGGAAAAACATTTTTAATCAATGATTTTATCACTGAGCACAATCTTGATTTTATGTTTTTAACAGAAACTTGGATTGAACAAAATAACAGTACAGCTGTTCTTATCGAATCAACCCCTCCCAACTTTAGTTTTATGAGTCAGGAAAGAATGCATAAGAAAGGAGGTGGAGTTGCTATTTTGTTCAATGATTCCATTCAATGCAGGAAGTCATGTTATGGGAACTTTGCTTCTTTTGAATATGTGGCCCTTCAGCTGAAATGTTCCTCTCGAACTCTGTTCCTAAATATCTATAGACCACCCAAATACTGTGCAAGCGTTTTTGATGACTTTACTGAACTGCTGTCTATAGTGTGTATTGACTTTGATCGTCTAGTCATTGTTGCTGATTTTAACATCCATGTTGACAACCCCCAGGACAAAGGGGCAAAAGAACTGTTTTGTGTTCTTGATAACTATGGACTGACTCAGCATGTGATGGAGCCCACGCACAATAAGGGACACACTCTGGACTTAATTATCTCAAAGGGTCTGAATATCTCTAATGTTGTGGTGACTGATGTTGCACTCTCTGATCACTCCTGTGTGTTCTTTGAGAGCTCTATTTCTGTTCACAAAAATGTTCAAAAAGAGGTAACCACAAAGCGATATTTAACTGAAAATACTAGGGAAATGTTTACTCAGAATTTTTCTTCCACACTTGCCCCTGCTAACATCTCAGTAAATGAGCTAGTAGATCATTCTAATTCAAATATTAAAAATGGTATAGATGCCATTGCTCCAACTAAGGTAAAGGTAGTGACTGGGAAGAAAATATCTCCATGGAGAAAGGCCATGACCGTGAGAGCAGAAAAAAGAGTGTCGAAAAGCTGAACGTAGGTGGCGAAAAACAAATCTCCAGGTTCACTTTGAAATCTATAAAGAGAGACTTGGCCTTTATAATTTGGAATTGAAAAACACACGACAATCGTTTTTCTCTCACATCATTACCAAAAACAAAAACAATGCACGTGCCTTGTTTGCTACCGTCGACAGACTAACTAACCCCCCAGTGTCAGTAGCCTCTGAATTTCTATCCACCAGGGCATGCAATGATTTTGAATCCTTTTTCACTGACAAAATTCAGAAAATCAGACAAGCAGTCAGTGCCTCTGCATCAGGAACAGCAAATGTGTTGTCCCTATGTCCACCTAATATCAATTCAAATACCATGACACAATTCCATCAGATTAATGATAAAAACCTCAAAGATGTTTTTCGTTGCATGGCCTCAGATCTACTTCATATAGTAAACAAATCTCTTCACTCAGGTATTTTTCCACAGGCTCTGAAAACTGCAGTCATTAAACCGCTCTTAAAAAAGAATAATCTAGATGCTTCAGTAATGAACAATTATAGGCCCATATCAAACCTCCCATTTCTAGGTAAAATCATTGAAAAAGTAGTCTTTCAACAGTTGAGTAATTTCTTGCATTTAAATAGTTGTTTCGATGTGTTCCAGTCAGGCTTTCGTCCAAACCACAGCACTGAGACTGCTCTTGTAAAGGTCTTCAATGACATCCACTTAAACACAGACAGTGGCAGAACTTCAGTGTTAGTATTATTAGATCTCAGTGCTGAGTTTGACACTGTGGACCACAACATTTTACTCGTCCAACTAGAAAACTGGGTGGGACTTTTGAAAACAGTTCTAAATTGGTTTGAATCCTACTTAAAGGACAGAAACCACTTTGTTTCTATAGGTAAATACACATCTGAGTTGACAAATATGACATGTGGGGTACCTCAAGGCTCCATCTTGGGGCCTATTCTCTTTAACATCTACATGCTACCACTGGCTCAGATAATGAAAAACAACAACATAAGTTACCATAGCTATGCGGATGACACACACATTTACGTAACAATTTTACCAGGAGACTATGCTCCAATTCAAACACTGAGTAAGTGCATTGAACAAATCAATGACTGGATGTGTCAGAACTTTCTCCAATTAAACAAAGATAAAACTGAGGTAATGGTTTTTGGAGCCAAGGCAGAACGTATAAAAGTTAGCGCTGAGCTTCAGTCTGCAATGTTCAAAACAACAGATAATGCCAGAAATCTAGGTGTAGTCATGGACTCTGACCTGAGTTTCAACAGTCACATTAAAACAGTTACTAAATCAGACTACTATCGCCTAATGAACATATCTAGGATTAAAAGACTAATGTCACAGCAGGATTTGGAAAAACTTGTCCATGCTTTTATCTTCAGTAGACTGGACTACTGCAATGGTGTCTTCACAGGTCTCACTAAAAAATCTATTAGAAAGCTGCAGCTAATTCAGAACGCTGCTGCTCGAGTCCTCACTAACACTAAGAAAGTGGATCACATCACTCCTGTTCTGAAGTCTTTACACTGGCTTCCTGTGTGTCAAAGAATAGATTTCAAAATACTGCTGCTGGTTTATAAAGCTTTGAATGGTTTAGGCCCAAAATACTTTTCTGACCTCCTGCTAAATTATGAACCATCCAGATCTCTCAGGTCTTCAGGGACTGGTCAGCTTTCTGTCCCCAGAGTCAGAACTAAACATGGTAAAGCAGCGTTCAGTTATTATGCTCCAAATATCTGGAACAAACTCCCTGAAACCTGCAGGTCCGCTGCAACTCTGACTACTTTTAAATCCAGACTAAAGACTTTTATTTTTGCCGCTGCTTTTAATTAAACTATTCACATCTTAAACTGCACTGTAACTTTTATCCATGTATTTTTTCTTTTTTTTTCTTTTAATGTTTATTTTATTATATTTTCTTTTTAATGACTGATTTTAAATGCCATTGTCTTAATGTCTTTCGTTTTTTGTAAAGCACTTTGAATTGCCTTGTGTTGAAAGGTGCTATATAAATAAACTTGCCTTGCCTTGCCTTGCCTATGTAACCGGAAGAAACTCAGCTAACTGATCTTTTTTTTTTTTTTTTAAACCTCAAAGCTAACGCTGAGCCTCTGAATTAGCCACAGGCACAAAGATATTAAGGAAGTTAGCACAGAACTCTAGCTATACCGATCGATATACTTATTGGATCTGCACAAATAAGCTTAGATAACATCCTGAGATTCCACAGATTATAGAAATATAAGGATCATCACTGAGCAATCAGAACTCGTGACAGGGGAAGCAAATACAGACAACACACGAGTAGCTTTAGGTAGCAAAACACGGAGATATGCTCACCTTTATGGCCTCAGAACAGTCTCATAATACACACATGCACACAGAAGCATTCACACTTGTATTTCCGGATCCACACTTGTGTTTTTCAACGCACACACAAATGTGTTCCATTTCACATACATGTAAATAAAATCCAAATACAGAAAAAAGTTTTACATATGTATTTTTGATCCTTACATATTTGTTTTCCGTTTAAATCCCCTGAACCTGCAAACACAAACCGCTTTCTGTGCAGGGATCGCTGTGCATTCGTGTGTGGGTTTTTTGAGACTCCCCTGACGGTCAGCTGATTCGTATTTGTAATTTTTTCTATCTATAGCCAATCAGATGTCTCCTTCATTCTAAGCCAATCACATGAGCGCGTCCCCATGAGGGTATGGTTTATTGCATTCATGACACTTCATACACGCATTTTGCGCTGTCCGGAGCAGGGTTTCCGCGGACAGAATTTATTTTACTGGACATGTTTCAATAATAATAATAAGAATAAGAATTGTGTAGCAGAGTTTCCGGTAATTACCGGACTATGACCGGATATGGCTAATAACACGGGAGTAAAGGATCCTCTCTTTTCCTCTCTCCTGACAGACCGTCAGTTTCTCATGCAGCTCGCTAAAACTTCACTCGCGTTTATGTCCATATAGTCCTGAAGGCTAGAGTGAACGCTGGCGCACTTAGCTGCCGCTGCTCTTCAGCTACTTTTAGTTTTATGTAGCCTAATGCAACTGTTATCGCTCACTTTGATGACTTTGGCCATTATAATATGATCTGGATGTATCTGCCCAACGATCGAATTAACCGGTGTACGTATATGCAGTGTGTGTGTATTTTGGACTAACATCAACCCTACCTACTGTGTGTCGGGGCCTCAACCCCTCACCTGGCTGCTTCCGCGGCGTGAGGCCCATCCTCTAGCCAAACATCACAGACAACTATGTGGATCAACGAGCTGTTTGTATGGTCTGTTCTCATCTGGACTGCCCTGTCGTTCAACCTAGCGACAGCGGCACTCCAATACACAGCTGCTGAGCTCCTCCGACTACGATTCCACCTGCCCCACACATCACCGGCATTGCACCTCTTTCTGGACATCGCTCGTCATCCCCGTCGGAAATATATCCACCGTGGTTCCCGGCGAAGATTTTACATCGATGACTCCAAACCCATACAATCCATCTGGTCTTCAACTCGACAACACCCAGGAAACTCCGCACGCAAAGTTGACCACACTGTCTTAGCCAGCTTAGCCAGGTCGGCTAACGTTAGCGCTAAGCATAAACACAACCACACTGATGTCAACTTTGGACTATTCAATATCCGTTCTCTTACGACCAAGGGTCCTCTTCTCCAAGATATCCTGACTGATCGTAAGTTTGATTTTCTCTGTTTGACAGAAACGTGGCAACAACCTAATGACTTTGCACAGCTGAATGAATCTACTCCTCCTGGGTTTGTTTACATCTGTCAACCCCGTGCCACCGGCAGAGGCGGAGGTCTCGCGATGATTTACCGCGAGAGTCTGAAAGTCTCGTCTGTATCTGTGCCTGTTCACTGCTCATTTGAATCAATTGCCTTACAACTCAATGGGCCTATCCCTACCATAGTTGCAAGCGTCTACCGTCCACCTAAGCTTAATAATACATTCATAAACGAATTTGCTGCTTTCATCACACATCTCTGCTCACTCTCACCTAACATAATAGTGCTGGGAGATTTTAATATACATATGGATACTGTCAACAATGCTCTCACAAAGGACTTCACATCTTGCCTGGACAGTTTTGGATTACAGCAACATATCGATTTTCCGACTCATTCCAAAGGACATATTCTGGACTTGATCTGCTGTTCTGGTGTCACTCCTCTTAAATGTACTGCAACTGATCTTCCCATTTCTGATCACTCATTAATATCCTTTACTGTCACCTTAACACTGTCCAAACCAAATCTGTCACGTATTATTTCCTTCCGCAACATCAAGGATATTAATTTAACTACACTCTCTAGTGGCATTGACAACCTCCCCAGCATAAATTGTTCATCCCCGCCTGATGAACTGGTTTCTCATTACAATAACAATCTTCATAAACTGCTCAATACCCTGGCTCCTTTAAAAACCCGGTCTGTTTCCTTCACCCATTCTGCTCCTTGGTTTACACCTGAACTACGCCAACTTAAAACAAAAGGCCGTCGATTGGAACGCCTCTGCAAAAAAAACCGGACTTGTCGTTCACAAAGAGATGTACAATAACCACATTCTCCACTACAAGGACACTCTCTCTGCAGCCAAATCATCATACTACGCAGTTCTCATCAGCTCTGGCGAAGGGAACACAAGGATCCTGTTCTCTACAGTGAAGAACATTCTACGACCACCGGACTCTCTTGCACCTCATCAGTATTCAACTGCCTACTGTAACTCCCTCATGTCATTTTTTAATGACAAAATAGAAAACATTCACCAGCAACTAACTCCTAACACCACCTGCAGTATATCTCTCCCTGTTTTCACCGACCATCTCTCTCATTCTCTTTCAAGTTTCACACTTCCCTCTGCTGTTGTAATATCTGACCTCATCAGTAAATCCAAGCCATCTACCTGTCAGTTAGACCCTCTTCCTACCCCCCTGGTAAAAGCCTGTCTACCTTCATTGTCCTCCCTTATAACTGTCATCATACACTCCTCCCTCACCTCTGGTCTTGTTCCCTCACTTTTCAAATCAGCCGCCATCACGCCCATACTGAAGAAACCTGGTGCAGACCCCTACAATTTTAATAACTACCGTCCTATATCTAACCTACCATTTCTCTCAAAAATCCTGGAAAAAACTGTTGCATCCCAAATCCATACCCACTTGTCTGACAATAACCTGTACGAACAATTTCAATCTGGTTTCCGCCCCCATCACAGCACAGAAACAGCACTGGTGAAAATCACTAACGACCTCCTCATGGCAGCTGACTCCGGACTACTAACTATCCTCATCCTCCTTGACCTTAGTGCAGCTTTTGACACCATTTCCCACAGCATCCTCATTGACAGACTGACCTCCATCGGGATCACTGACACACCCCTCCTCTGGTTTAAATCATATCTCTCTGGCCGCACTCAGTTCATCCAACTCAAAACCTTCAAATCACAGCCACTTCCAGTCACAACCGGTGTTCCCCAGGGCTCTGTCCTGGGGCCTCTTCTTTTTATTATCTATTTACTTCCTCTTGGCAATATCTTCCGTAAACACAACATCCACTTTCATTGCTACGCGGATGACACCCAGCTCTACTTGTCCTCCAAACCAACCGCCATCCTCCCTCCATCCTCCCTGTCTGACTGCTTACAGGACATCAAATCCTGGTTCTCCTCTAACTTTCTCAAACTTAACGACAGTAAAACCGAGGTTCTCCTCATTGGCACAAAATCCACCCTAACCAAACCTGACAGTTTCTCCATTATTATAGACAACTCTTCAGTCTCCCCCTCCCCTCAGGTTAAGAGTCTGGGTGTCATCCTCGACGGCACACTTTCATTCAAATCTCACATCAGTAATATCACTCGGTCTGCCTATTTCCATCTACGCAACATCAACCGCCTCCGCCCGTCCCTTAACCCTAAGACCACCGCCATTCTTGTTCACACCCTGGTCACTTCCCGCATCGACTACTGCAACTCCCTTCTTTTTGGTCTCCCTCTCAAATCCATCCACAGACTTCAACTGGTTCAGAACTCTGCCGCCCGCATCATCACCAGAACCCCCTCCATTAACCACATCACTCCTGTTCTTCAGCAGCTTCACTGGCTCCCCGTCAAATCCCGTATCATTTTTAAGATTCTGCTCCTCGCCTTTAAGGCCATCCATAACCTCACTCCTCTGTACCTCTCCGACCTCCTGCACATCAACACACCCATCCGCACACTCAGATCTTCTGCTTCCCTCAGCCTCACTGCACCCCCCTTCCGTTTAACCACCATGGGGTCTAGAGCCTTCAGCCGCTCTGCACCCCGCCTCTGGAACTCCCTCCCACCTGACATCCGCAACTCTGACTCTCTCCCCATTTTCAAATCACGCCTCAAAACATATCTGTTCACACTCGCATATCCACCCTGATCATTATCCATCACACATCCTGTTTTTTATTTATTTGGTTATCTGATCTATTTATTTCCTGCATTGTCTTGTTTATGTCGATTATGCTGGTGTTATGTATTGTGTATCTTGTTTTTTAAGTGTCTGTACGGCGACCTTGAGAGCCTTGAAAGGCGCCTTTATAAAATAAATGAATTATTATATCGATCAGATCCAGTTCTCCTGTTCGGCCTTTATAGAGAGCACCGATCAAACTATTAAGAGTGAATATCGGCCGATAATGACCGGCGGGGCTCCCCCCCGTTGACAGTTCACTGTCTAGCACTGGCTTCGTAGTGCACTGATCGATTAGGCTAAGCTAACCTGTAGCTGCTCCCTCCAGACTCACAACAACTTCATACAGACATAAATACAGCAGCTGTATTCGCCACACAGGAAACACACATTTAAAACGGTTTTGCCAGCCGTTTTTGTGTACACAAGCATTCATCAATGGTTCGGAAAGTGGCGCTGTACCTTAATAATATAAAGGCTTGTATTTGCGTGCATTTCCTGTTCGGAAAGTGGCGCTGTACTGAGAGTGGAGGTGTCCTGAGATTAGCGCCTGCAGGCAGGCTCCATGGAGCTGTCAGCTCCGGACAGCGCAAAATGCGTACATGAAGCGCTACGTCATGAACGCAAGAAATCATACCCTCATGTGGGCACGCTCATGTGATTTGCACGGTTTGTGTTTGCAGGTTCAGAGGATTTAAACGGAAAACAAATGTGAGGATCAAAAATACATATGTAAAACTTTTTTCTGTATTTGGATTTTATTTACATGTATATGAAACGGAACACATTTGTGTGTGCAATGAAAAACACAAGTGTGGATCCAAGGCCGGATTAACCATATGGGCAACCTGGGCAAGTGCCCAGGGGCCCTTGAACAAAGCGGGCCCTCAGTGACAAGATAAACAGTAATTTAAAAAAAAAAAATTATCTTAAAAGTGACGAAATAGTCCAGCAACCACAAGGAACGGTGGCTTAAAAGTGACGAAATAGGCCAGCAACCACAAGGAACGGTGGCGGCGGTCACGGAGGATGTTGTTGAGCTAGCGAGCAATGTTAGCCTTGAGCCTTGGATTTTGATGACCTAATCACAGACTTTTCAAAGAGTAAGGCAAGGAAGAAACACTTCTAAAAGGTAAGATCCACTGTCTCTCACACACACTCATTTTCTCGCTCTCTCTCTCTCTCACACACACACACACTCACACTCACACTCACTCTCTCTCCCTCTCACATATACACACGCACACACACACACTATCTTCCATCACATATTCTGATCACTTAGTTGAGCAACCACACAATTTCACTACATATTTTACTTTTGTAACTCTCAATGTTTGTGACTAATAGAACTCCTTGTGTACTTGTACAGCCAGGCAGTCATATTTTGGCATTAAGTGGGGTGCTGCTCTGAGGTTTTGAGTGATATTACCTAGGTCTTCTTGGGCCATAAACTGTCTTGAGATCTTCTCCATTGTATCTTTGTCTTGTGATTTTTGACTGAAAGGGCAAAAGGCTAGACCTACTTTGGTTGAACTATATGGCTGCGTCCCTGCTTTTGACAAATAGGTGTGCGATTTGACATGCCAGATTGACATGTTGGTATGGGTAGGCGTGGTGTTACTTGTTGGTACGTGGGTTTGGGTTTGGGGCAGACTGGCCATCGGGAATACCGGGAGTTTTCCCGGTGGGCCGGTGCTGTATGTGGGCCGGAGGGCCGCTCGGATTTGAAAAAAATACAATACGATGCCGCGCATTAAGTGGGCCTGTCTGTCAATTAATCCCCGGGCAACTTTTTCCCCCCAGTCCGCCACTGGTTGGGGGGAGGGTGGCATGAGCCCTCAGTGCCCAGGGGCCCCTGGAGGTACTAATCCGGCCTTGTGTGGATCCGGAAATACATAGTACATAGATAGTCCATAATTCAATTTGTATGCAAAAATTGGAGAAGAAAAATCAGCTGCTAATGGTAGCCACTAGAGGCTAGCGCAGCTTCCGGTTTTTCTACGGGTCACTATCACTCCTTATTTGGTAACCTGTGTGTGTATGGGGAACTTTCCCTTGATTCCATTGGCTCTGACCGTTAGAAAGAGATGTCAATCATCAAAATCGACCAAGGGGTGCCAGATATATGGAAAATCCACCCAAATGACCCCAGAAGTGTTTTCTTTTTGCTAAATCTCTCTAAAAAAGGTAAAATGTCACTTTTTTTGCATCAATCTTGATACAGGGTACTTATTATATGTTGTACTTTGGATTCCTAAAGCTTTTAGTCTACCCTACCATCATCCAAGGTTAGTTTTCACTATAAGTAAAAAATAATTTTTGGACGGACACTATAATTTACAGTTTTTTACTATTTTCAATCTGAATTTTCTTTAAAATAAAAAACATCTATATTGCTTCTGACTTTTCTACATCCAACTCACAGGTTCATCATTACGGGTTTGTTCTGGAAATGTCATTTTCGAGCCTGAGACCTGAAAAACAGACTTGAGGTCTTACAGGTTAAATTAATTTGTTAAAAGCGAAATAACATAATATTCTATAACAATATATTGTGAAAATCCTGCAAACTAAGTACTTTTACTTTTTTAAGTTTAATCGGAATACTTCTTCAAGCACTTGTACTTGAGCATTTAAATGTCCTGCTACCAATATTAAAACGTTTTACTCCACTACATTTTCTAAATAATTTCAGTTTCTTTGGAGGGTTGGATTTTTTATATAAAAATATATATAGTAAGTTTTCATGTAGATTAGAATATGTTAAAATTGACCATGCAGTGCATAGAGTAACAAAAACAAATATTTAAAAGAGTTCATTAACGTGTGAAATCAGAATTCTGACTTCAATCTCAGTACTTAATAAAAAGGTCACTTTTTGTTAGATCTCAATTTTAGTTTTTTATATATGGACCCTAATCTTTTTCCATTTTTTGAAAGAAATGAACACATCAATGCATTTACAATGTAAATGCACTTGTATGAAGAGCCACTACATTCATAATTGTGGTGTCCCAAGACAAATTATTAAGAGGTCTGGACAATCATTGTTGGCCTCGCTTAAAGAACCATATCAATGTAGTATTGTTTTGAATGGGAGGATGCAACTGATACATACATTTCTTGAAGTACTTATCATGAAAGAAAGCACACAATGATGAAGAATGTGGGTCTAATGGTTATTTAAGTTATATTTGTAGCAACAGCATGGAACAAACATTTGTCGCTAAGTGGTTGAGGTCGGGCCTGGTTGCCTTTTTCAGACGCGCTATACAAAATGAAGTCTGGTATCCAAAAATGTGTTGAACAAATCTTGCTTTAATAAAAATGATCAAGTTATTATAACGTTCACAAATATATTTCCTAAATAATCAAGAGCTGTGAAAAGGTTGCGGTCAAAAAAAAATACAGCGACCCTCTCATCCTCTCTTCCACACTAATCTCACATAGGTGATTATATTAGGGTGTGACCCAACTGATACAACCCATAATAGATCCAGAAATAATAAGTAATAATATTATAAACAAAGCCCAATGCCAAAATATAAACAATCAAAAACATTATTAAAAATTAAAGAAAATCCCACTCTGACATTCCTGGCTCCTACAATATTATTTGTAACCAAAAAGGCATTTAAGTGTTGATGACAGAAATTATTTGGATGGTTCACATGCCTCTACTTAAACTTGAGCCCTGCTGACATGGAATAACTCCCCAAACCAGAGATGAAAGATTATGTTGTAAAGAGTGTGCTGTGAATCAAATATTCTTGGCAACAGGCGATTCTTAGATTAATGCCAGAGCGGCCAATGGCATAGCCCGAGCAGGAAGTAAAGCTTTCCGACCAGCACGCAGAATAACGACTTAGTTATGGGCTGTATGGCAAATGGACCGCATTTATATGCAACCCCTCAAAGCGCTGTTACAATCATTCACACACATGCATACAGATGCAGAGGCTGCAGGCTGAGGTCAACTAACATTCTTACACATTTACACACTGTTGGCCGTACCATAGTGATACATTTTGGGTTAAGTATGTTGCCAACGGACTCATGTTGACTGAAGGGGCTGGGGATCAAACCACCGACCTTCCTGTTGGAGGACGACCATCTACCTACTGAGCCACATCCTCAATCTGTGATGTTGCTTGCCAACAAATGATCAATAGACAAGAATAACTTTTGGCCCATTTATTTTGGTGCTTGATTATGAATTAAAGAGGCCTTATTATGCTTTTTGGGGTTGTCCCTTTCCTAATAAACATGGAGGGGTTCACAATGTATAATTTATTTATTTCAGTCTTTGTTATTCTTTTGTGGAATTTCTCTTGGCTGGAATACCTTGGAAAGCTTTTTAGTCTATTTATGTTACACTTAGAAAACAACTTGCCCAATTAGACAAACATCTTCAGATGATTGGATGCTTGGATGCTGTTGATCCCCACGGTTATGATTATGGAGGAGTTGCTGTTGAGCCCAGTTTAAGTAGAAAGTCGATCTCGATTAGGGGGCCTCGGGGTGCCATTGTGTTGGGTGCCTTCGTTGGCCACTTAAATCCTCCCATATTCTTTGGATTATGGAAGTATCCCATTGTCTTGTACCATAATGAACACATGCACTGCACACAGCATAAATATGTCAGAATCGTTATTGTTGGGGAATATTTTCCAAGGCCCATAACTTTGACCCAGTTTATCAGTTCAAACTGTCCTGACTGAGCACACGCACCTCGTAACCTTGGCTGCTGTGCTCTCAGTGTTCTGTCTCCCTGTTCCTGCCTGTTGACGTCAGCTGATAGAGGTGTTATGATTCTATCTTGTTATGCAGCATGTTGATGATGCTCTCAGAACTAGCTAAATACATGGGTCTGGGGTAGAGTTCTTCAGAATTGACGTGGCAACTCTCCCGTGCAGTCAGACGGTGGCTGCTGTGACTTGTGATGTGAATTCTCCAGGCGAAGCTCCAAATAAACCATCAGTGTTTGACATCAAAGCTCCTGCCCTTCCTGTGTCTCTTTCCTGAGTCTGCATTGCTACACAGAAGTTTCCCTTACAGTTATATTTCCCTTAAATCTCATAAAACAGACAAAGACTCATATTCTGGAATATTATCCCACTCTGTATTTATTTTATTAAGTTTGTGGTAATTTTATAAAGAATACATTGATTTCGGATGATGCTGAATTAAGTTATAAAGCTATTGAAATTTGCCTTTGGCTTACTGGCTCTTAGCATCAGAGGTGGATAAAGTAGTAATTATAATACTTTGTCTTGCATTAAAAATATAACCTATGTACATTTACAAAAGTAACAGCATATTAAAATACATAAATACCAAAAGAAAGTACTATTGTGGCAAAAAAAGGTTGTGGGTTTGTTTCCAGCTCCTGCATTCCTGCCCAAGGAACATGTTGCTGGGCAAGATGCTTAACCCCAAATTGCTCCTGATGGCATGTGAGCTGTTCCTTAAGCAGGTGGCATATTGCTCTGAATGAGGAGTGAGTGGGGGAATGATGACTTGTCAATGTAAAGCGCTTTAGGGGTCGTAAAGACTGGATAGAGTGCTATATATAAATACAGTCCATTGACCATTTTATTTACAGTCTGGGAATAGCTAGCTTATGAATTTCATCAATGGATCAATTAAGTTTACGGGAACCCACACTGAAAAACTGAAACGTTGACTTTTACATAACTGTATTAGGTTAGTTGAAAACAATAATAAGGTTAGTTGAAAGCAATGATATTAAAGGTGGTGTATGTAATTTATTTCAGAAACACTTTTTGTTATATTCCATGGAATGCTCTTAACATCCCGATAGCAATGAATCAATTAAATGCTTTGACAATAAATACAAATGCATTTACAATACAAAAATAATCTGTGGAAGCCGTGGTGCTATAAAAAGTACGACCAATCATTTTAGCCGGCCCGGCTAAAATAACTGGATGGCCTACCTGCCTGTCAGCCTTCCATCTGTGCACAAACGTGTCTCGTGCCCTCATTGGTCATGTGCGCGTTTGTGTGTGTAGCGCACTCGAGCTGGTTTCTCCAAAATTACTTACCCCACCTTTAAGTTGAAACTAATATTTTTAATTTAAGCTCAATATTATTGCTTCAAATAACCTAATACAGTTATGTGAAATCTGTTGACATAATACATTTAATTAAAGTCAATGTTTCAGTTTTTTCAGTGCATAATAATACATAGTTGATCTTTATTGGCTTATATTTTAATATATTCTATTTTTGTTGTTGAAAAAAAATCCTTTTAATTGTTGTGGAGTAGTAGTATATAAACTACTATGAACTATTCAAGAAAGTATCTAAAAGTTATACTTAAGTATAGTACTTGAGTAAGTGTATATTCCAACAAGTCCTCCAACTCATACGACCAAATGGGTCGATTGTTCAAGCCCTTATTACGACCAAATGTGTCGTTTGTTCAAGCGCTTAATACGACCTATAATTACGTTTTAAAGGTCCCATGTCATGGCCATTTCCACTGATCATAATTCCATTGTTGAGGTCTACTAGAATAGATTTATACTGTGCAATTTTCCAAACTCACATTGGTTTCGCATACAGCATCTCTGTAAAGTATATGTCTTCAGCAGTATTCACTCTCTCCACTAAACGGCTAGTTGCAGCTCTTGCCCCCCCCCCCCCCCCGTCCCTGTGAGCCCAGTGTGCTCCGATTGGTTCGGGACCAGTCGGGACGTTTTGAATCGCGCTGAGCTCCGTGGAGGTGTGATTTCCTTGTTTAGCGATACACAGCGAAACACAGACAAACTCATCCTGAGCACACACAAAGTCACAGCCGAAGTAAAAACAATAAGTGTGGCTTGATATTGAGTAAGAAAAAGGTTGATAAACGCTGTGAGAATGGGTCTGCAGAGAGAATGTGTCTGCAGAGAGAATGGGTCTGCAGAGAGAATGGGTCTGCAGAGAGAATGGGTCTGCAGAGAGAATTTCGCCGCGATCCCAACTGTCTGTTGTCAGCCTGCAGCCATGGAGGAGAAATCAGCAGAGCTGCTTGCACTGAGTGTGTGAGGAAGTCCGTGGATTGGTCAATTTGGACCAATCAGCGGGGGCTTAACGTAACGGCTCCGCGGACGTAACGGCTCCACGGATTGGTCCATTTCGTTCCGGGGATGACATGACATCATGATGTACCCGGAAGAATCAAATGGACAGTGACGTATCTCCAACGAGGCGTTTTGGGGAGGTATTTTCTGTGTTAGAGTTTACTCGCTACAGGGTGTACTTTGAGGGTTTTGACTCTGCACACCATTTACATGCATAAAAACCTTCATAACACACAAGGGGACGGGTAATAACCGGAAAAGCATGACATGTCACCTTTAAAGTTTTCGCCCTCTAGTGCTCCCGTTGAATGCAAACGTTACAGAGGGACGTTTATTCACAAATAACCCTCTCTGTAAAATCCTAAATTGTAGGATAGTTTGGCCATTAAAACGCTTTTTGATTAGATTTCTAGCGAGAAGTGTATATTGTACTTTTAGAATCCACGTCCAGTCGATATGTAGGATCTATAGTTTGATAGATATTACGAAGATGATTTGAGGTTTCGTCAGAGATAGGTTATATTTACACCATAACGATGCACAGCTGATAGAATGGAAAACCTATAGTGGTTAAAAAACGTTATTGAATTTTTTTGTTGAAATTATGTTATATTTGATGAAAAAAATATTAAAAGTAAATACTTTCATAGGGGGAAAGTAGAAGGTCAATGATAGAAATATAGAATAGATAATATCAAGATACTGTAGTGATCTCTACAATAAAACAGTTTAGTGCAGGACGTCCAAAGATATTAATAGGAGGAGGTGCAAAACAGACAAACTAATAAGGCTTTATTTAAACATTAAAGAATACTTTAAGTTAAGGTCTTCTTTTGAATAAGAAAAACACGTTGGGGGTATCCACAGATAAATATTAAGTCTGCAAAGTACATTCACCTTCCCTGAATTTGACTCAGGTGTAACTAAAGTCTGATTTAAGGGTTGTTATATTTCACATCATTAATCAGAATCTGCAAAGTAACTAAAATAAATGTAGTAGAATAAAAATATCAGGTTAACCTCTGAATTGTAGTGGAGTAGAACAAAGTAGTACATGCTGCTGTAACAAAAGCATTTCCCAACTTGGGATCAATAAAGTATCTTATCTTATCTTAAGATGATCGATGGCTACTGCCATATTTGCAAAATGTGCCTCTGAACCTTGACAAGTGCATGTTTCAGTGCATGTTTCAGGCTTATCAATGAACAACAGGAGGGGTCACAGACACAATACCAGCTGTTAAGTAAAGCTCTTCTGACCTTAGCTGTCATGTGGGTATATTAATGCTGCTCATTATGGCCACAAGCAATTTTCACCCATTTATTAATTATATGTTTTAAATTTGATAACACCAGTGTGTTTCGTATCCCCTAAACCTCCAGGGTGTACACAGTTTAATACTGGCAACTTCTAATTGTGGGAAATATGAAAACGTCTTATAAAACTACAATTCCCAACATGTTGCGAAACACACAATAGCCAGCATGTGTAGTTCTGGGGGGGGGGGGGTGGGGGGGGCTGGTCTGGACCCGTCCAATTCCAGTTTTGGATAGTCTATCGTGGTTCCATTCCATTTCAAAGAGCTGTTGACGCTCGGCGTAACCTTGTCGCACTGCCACTCCAACATCCAATCACAGAGCTTGAGATCTAATCACAGGGTTTGTAAAGCAAGGCGGATGTTGTAGTCCCAAACGATAGCTGGGGATTCTGGGTAGTGTTGTGTCTTCGGAAACTCTGTAGTGTCTAAACTCCGAAAAAACTATTTGTTTCTCTGAATCGAAGGTTAAAAACACAAAATGATTGTACACAATTCAAACCAATCAATATTGTGTAATCAACAAAGATAAACTGATGTTTTTTAGTGGATGAGTAATGCAGATATCACTGTGTCATCATTTGACAGTGAGGGGAATATATCCGGTTTTATTATGAAAACTTCGAGACCGGAAAAACAACAACTTTACATGGAAGCTGCCGCATATACATTTTTATCCTGGCGAGACTTCGAGACCTCAAATCATCTTCGTAATATCTATCAAACTATAGATCCTACACATCGACTGGACGTGGATTCTAAGAGTACAATATACACTTCTCGCTAGAAATCGAATCAAAAAGCATTTGAATGGCAAAAGTATTTCACAATTTAGGATTTTCCAGAGAGGGTTATTTGTGAATAAACGTCCCTCCGGAGCGTTTGCAATCAAGCATGTTGTTTCTTACACGACCACTAGAGCACCTCTAGTGGTCGTGTAAGAAACAACATGCACTTTAAAACGTGTCTCTGGGTCGTAATAAGGGCATGAACAATCGGTCTATATGGTCGTTTTTTGTAGGAGGACAGACTGGTATATTCCACAATGCTCATCATTTGAGTTTATACCCAGATTTAGTGCACATTCTCAAACACAATTGCAATAAATCAGGAACGATTATTAGGAGGCACTCAGATTCCACCAACTCCCTCGAGAGTCATGCAGAGAGAGTCCATGATGATGAGCCAAAAAGTACAAATATTTTGATATGCATATTCTAGAATCTCAAGTTAACCTAGGGGCCTCGTTGGCTTTTTTTCAACGCTTAAAAAGCACTCAGTACACTGGCTTTTGGGTTTTCGATGCCTCTTGAGATTTGGCCAAAAAGTGGCATTTATTGGATAATAACCAGAAGCAGCACATCAGGCTGGACCTTACTGGAGAGATGGAGGATTTATAGTGGGTTCAAACTGGTTTCCATTACTGCTCTAATCTGATCTCCCTTAGTGCCCTGTCCACGTGACAATCAAATAGATTCTAATAAAAGAATAGATTATATAACCATAAACATTTATCTTTAGTGCCTTTTAATGAGATTGTTGCTGATTTAATTTAATTTTGGCAATGGGATTGTTTATCTTGGTATTATATTATACGCTTTTGATTATTTGACGCGTTTTTTTTGTTTTGTGATATTGGGCTTGTTGATTTTATTTTATCTATTTATTTTTCGATTGATTTTAATGTTATTTAATGTTACTCTATTTGACATTCACATTACATATCACATTACACATTACAGTGTTTTTTACACTGTCATTCATGTTTGTTGATCTGTTTGCTCTTAAAGCCCTCCCCCCCCCTGAGAGACATGTGTTTGGGATATTGGGTTAAATAAATAACATTTGATTTGATTTGCTTGGAAGATTTGACTGCAATCTTAAGGGTTTTACAGGAAACAGAACATTAACCAGCCAAAACATTCAGCTAACATTAGCATGAAATCAACTTATTTTCCAATATACTGAAGTTCTCCATTGGCAAGAAGTCTTCTTCTTAAGAGAAATCCGTTAACCGATTGACGATTGATTTCTGTTGAGTTACAAGGCATTTTGATTTCATAATAATGCCTGCAGGACTGGTCTGTGATCACCACAGATCCGTCATGCAGCAGATCCATCTTGAGCAAACGAGATGAAATTAGAAATATGAGGATATGGCAGCTGTGTCATATTTGCTGAGATATAAAATGAAGAAGTGAGTCTTGTATTAAAGTGAGTTATTGTTTCTACACCTTAAGGAGTCCATAAAATCAACTGCTGCGATCGACTCACCAGAAGAAGTTACATTATTATTATTATAATATGTAATTTGTTAGACGCCTTTATCCAAAGCGACTTACACACATTCAGTACTGTGGACAATTCCCACAGGAGTAAATTGGGGTGTAGTGTCTTGCCCTTCACACAACGACATGCTGACTGCAGTGGGACTCAAACTTGCTATCCCTTGATTCAAAGTCCAGCACTCTATCCACTGAGCCACAGCCGCCTCTCAAATCAAATATGAGATCACCATTTTTCAGCCTGAACAAAAAATTCCTTTCTTTTTTCTTTCCTACGGGAACATTCAGCTATTATACACCTTTCAGTGAGGTGTTTAAACTTAATGTGATGAATATTGGGTTACATAAAAGGCGAATGAAACCTATCCCTGATATGTATACTCCACCTCCTACAATTCCATAAAATAACCTTTACCTTTCGTTGGACATACAATATCTTAACTGTGGGTTCACATAGACGTTTCCTCCCTTTACATCAACATCTGAGTGAAAACAATGAGGAAAGTAAAACAAAGTGAAAGTCCAACAAAAGCCGTTGGACATACAATATCTTAACTGTGGGTTCACATAGACGTTTCCTCCCCCATCTGAGTGAAAACAATGAGGAAAGTAAAACGAAGTGAAGGTCCAACAAAAGCCCCAGAGGAACCCAAGTACATAAGATCAATCTCCCAATGCCGGGGCTGTAATTTGTCCTGAATGAAGAGCTGTCGAGCAAATATTTGAAACCAATATGAATCAGCATGCAGTACAATGGATGGATGGATGGATGGGTGTTCCAAAGCAGCAACCAACGGTTCTCCTGTATAGTGTTTAATGCTGCAAATGTACAGCCTGACAAAACCACTTTAGTGACCTTTTCCCACGGACAGTAACGAGGTACAGTTACTCAAGTACTGTACCTAATTACAATGTTCTGCTAGTGCTACTTTACTGGACATTTTACATTTCCTGCTGCCAATACTGAATGTTTTTTCATTATTATTTTATAACTGAAGTTAAATTTGGAGATTCTGATTTATACAACATATAATCAACAAAACTATTTATAATGCATTATAGGTCAATATCAACTTTATTGATCCCAGTAGATATAGTAAAAACAAACATTCATTTAAAAGGATGAACACATGAAGGCATTAATAATTAAAATTCAGTAAATATAACATTTCGTTTTGGGCCAGAATAACTACTCTTATATTTTGTATTTTTTGTATTTATTTATGCTAATACTGTTTTAGCATTAGCAATTCTCACTGCAGATTATATTTACACTATGGTAATATAACTTTTAATCAAGTATTACATCTCAGTACTTCATCCACCACTGCTAATGGGTTATGCAATTTTAACTGATTGTATCTTTTTTTCTTAAAGCTTTACTACAATTGAAAAATACATGGAACTGTCTTCCACATTGTGTGTATTCAAGTACAATGATTGAAGAGATCTAAATTCACTTTATTGTAAACATTGAATAATATGGTTAGTATATGTAAATTCTGTATAAAATGGAGTGTAAATCAAGGGTTGAAGAAACTATCTGTTGTTCCATCTGGGTTTTATAACTTGGCTTCACACCTTTTTAAACACAGGTCATGATTAATAAGCACAGGTGTTACCGTAACGATGAGTCTATACTACGGAAAGCCTTTACAATGTGACAGTAAACCAGCATGCACAATACCAGGACTTATTTAATTGTATGATTATTTGTATAATTATTTACACCTGTGCTGGTTGTAAACATGCCTGTTAGGACATTGTTTGATTGAGACGTAAGTGTGAGTTAGCTGATCCTGCAGAAATCTGACCTAGCACCACCCAATGATTACATGAGCAGAGGTCTAATAATCCTGGATAAGTCAAAGCACCTGTGTGTGTTACAGGGCCTTTAAAGGATCATTCAGGAACATTCACAGTGGGTCTAATTCTGCGTTTGAGACCTTGTGAAACTCTACTAAAAAAGTACAATGGAACCCCACTCAAAGCTGCTGCTGTTTTTTTATTTAGACACTTGACTTAGTATATTCTCATACTGAAGTGGGTGGTTTTGTTTGAAATCACACATAGCAACCATTTTGATCTTGATTTTCTCCATTACGTAAAACACCATTATCTCTTCTACTCAATCATATGTGTTTGACATTTCAACCTAGGTCAGTTTCGGCCTAGGTCATTTTTAATGATGCTTCAACCATGCTTGTCCTTACCAACTACCTATCTCATAATTCTCCATCCCTTAGCAGTACGCCATTATTTTCTCAGTTTCTATCTTAGAATTCAAGGATCCAATTAGCAGGACATTGCACAGATAAAAGGTTAGTGTATGTGTTTCTGAGCATGTATGCTTTCAATGGTTAGGGTTGTTATTTAATCTGTCCCATACACACACAAAAATATCCCACATGCCCTCACCAGAAGTGATGATCACAGCTGTTAGCTAGCATCAAATGTGTAGCTAGCTAGCTAACAGCTTAATGTTCGTGGTTGCAAATCATTAAAGATAGCTCAGTTATCCCAATAAAACCAATGGTGACAACAGTAAATGGTTACTTTTTCAAATGTAAAAAAAACACACAAATGTATTACTTTGATTTAATAAGTGATGTGTTCAATCAAGCCACTACATCCACCTACAAGATGGTAAAGTTGAGGGGGAGAAGTGTCCAACATTTATCAAATTGTACTCAAAGACACTCATACTGCACTGCATTTTAGCATATGCTTAAAATCACAAAAATAACAAATGTAAGCATGCAAAATGATACACTGCACCAATTACATTTCTTATTGTTAAGTGAAGTTGTCAACTAAAAAGCAACATTAACAGTATTTAATTAAATAAAACATGACATCAAAAAGTAAAACATTTTCTGCATGCACTTATATCAAAGTAATGTCGCCAAATTTGTGTTTCTGTGGAATAATGTGGAAGGCTAAGAAATAAAACGCCTGATTATTTTTGCAAGAAAGCCCTCTCTCCACGTATTGTTTTTTCACCTGCACCTCACATTGTAACAATTGGTGGCAGTGGTGGGATATTTAACGCCTGTGAGGAGTCTTTGAGAGCAGACTAAATTAAAGGTGTACGTGGAAAAGGTTGTCCGACAAGGGCCATGGCCCATAGCCTTGCCAGACATGGAGGAAGAAAAAAGTCAAAGGACAATGGAAGAAGAGTCACCACTTGAGGGAGCCATGGCAGCTGAAAGTGAAGAAGATGAGGAAGAGCCGGTGGTTCACCCCAAAGTGTTTACAGCCCATGCTGGAGGTAGGGAACTCTCTGCAGATTCATTGAAGAAATTAGAGTTTGTGCACAGGTCTAAGCAGACTGAGGCAATACTTTTTGAACAGATTAAACAATTAAGAGGTGACATGGTTTCAAACTCAATGCGGGACTCAGAAGTACACCATGAGCGCCCTGTTCAACAGTATCCCTATTCAATACGTGCTGATAATCCAAGGCTATAGCTGAAACCTCAACGCACCTGCTAAAAGCTGATCCACATGAACAATTCAATCCACTTCAAACTAGCAGGCCTGCCTCCTTATCAGATTCGCCTATTCAGCCTCTGCAGAATATTGATCCACCAACCCAGACAGCAAGGCCCTATATAAGTGAGCCAAGAATACCTGACTTCAAAGAAGGTGAAGATCCAGAACGTTTTTTTGTTCGGTTTGAACCGAGTGGGCAGCCAGAGTAGTGACCTTGTTGACAGAAAAATCTCTTGAGGCCTATGCTGGAATGGATGAGGAACAGTCAGAATCATATGAAGCCATTAAAGCAGCAGTGTTAATGAAGTTTAATGTTACTGAAGAGACTTACAGACAGTGGTTCCGGAGCAACATTTTGCCAGTGGGAGAGACTGTAAGAGAAACCTACAACCGTATTAAGGGGCTTTACAAAAGATGGATGAGACCGAACAGCCGTACTAAGGAGGAGATTGGAGAAACCATCGTTATGGAGAAGTTCCTCCGTGTGCTTCATCCAGACGTCCACACCTGGGTCAAGAAGCACAATCCCCAGACAGGAGAAGAAGCAGCAGACCTGGCAGAACGGTAATACAGCGGCCTACAGAAAACCTTCAAAGAAAAGAGTGACTGTTGGGAAGCCAAGGTATGGGAAGGGCAAACCTCACAGTTGGCCAGCTGTTGAGAGCATGGACACTGGGGTTGGTAAGAAACCTGCATATTCAAACTTAAAAACAAACTTTATATGTTACGACTGTCAGCAACCTGGTCACAAGGCTTCATTGTGTCCATTAAAAAAGTCTAAGTCGGTTGAGATGTGTTCAGTACCACGTGCAGAAAGTGATGACCATGCTAATGTTACTGATAGTGGAATTGTTCCACATAGACATGTTGTAGATGTCACTGTAAATGGTCAAGCATTGAAAGCCCTAGCTGACACTAGTGTGCAACTCGATTTTGACAGGATAACAACTGGTGACTTCTAGAATTGTGTGAGTAACATTCTGTTTTTAGACTTCTCTGTTTCAGTGTGTGTACTCTGTATAAATGCTCTGTAGTTGATCTGACTGAAATTGTGATTTTAAATCTCAAAACCGCTACAGTATCTGTCAGGCAGAAACTTGGGACAAGTAATTTGACTGAAACCTTAAAGCCACTGAAAAGATACAATAGCAACTCAGGAGGGAGACAGTCTAGATTTCCTTTTGAGGGCCACCAGCTGCAGAGAGTTAACTAATTAAAGGGGCGTGGCCCCACATCTGTGAGAACTCAGCAATCAGGTGTCCAGTTTAGGGAGCACTTTCCTGGAGCGTCAGACAGACGAAGACAATAGAGTCCTGCTGGAGTAAGACTGACAAAGACAATAGAGTCCTGCTGGAGTCACGAGGGTGGCAAAGAGGAGGCAAATCCTACTTTGATTGAGCTAAGTATCGCTGGTGTTTTATTTCATTTGGTTGTTTAGCTCCTCATGCTATAATCATGTGTATTTTCTCCATTCCTGTTCATGTGACCTCTCGCAATTATCACTGGCCCCGTGTATCTCGTAATCGATATAACCGGCCTGCTCTCGTCTATCCCACATGCTCCACTGACATCCAACATCTAGTTTCAGTCGGCCTGTGGAACTGCCAGTCAGCTGTTCCTAAGGTTGACTTCATCTCTGGCTACACTTCCCTGCAGTCTCTGGATTTCCTTGCTCTCACTGAGACGTGGATTACTCTATCCACCACATCCACCCCAGCAGCTCTCTCCATACACCCAGACCCACTGGCATAGG